>JAOXYA010000005.1:23044588-23062005 GCA_028565675.1 Sorex palustris | reverse complement strand
TCTGACACAACACACACACACACACACACACACACACACACACACACCCGACATTAACCACACAGAGCCGCCACCACAGACACACACTCCCACAGGCCCAGAAGCCCGCCCACCCTGAAGGGGAGAAGTGGAGAAAGTGGATCCCACAGGCTTTGGGCGCCTGGAAAAGGTGGGCTGGATTCTCCGGATCTGCCGGGAAGACGCGATCTCTTCTGGGCGAGAAGCCAGCCCCCCGTTAACTCTTTGCGCTCTGTATCGGGAGCTGTCCCCGCTACTGCTCTGTGTGCCGTGCCGGCCCCCAACGAGCCCCTTCCCTCGGTCTTCACGGAACCAAACACTGCCAGGAGTGAGCACACCCCACAGAGACCCCCGAGAGCTCTTCAGCCCTCTCGGGCAGCCTTCGGGTCCTTCTCTGTCCAAGACCCCTGGAGCGAACAGGTCAAAGCTGTCCTTTTAACCACCAAATGGTCTTCCGCTGCTACCAAAAGCACCAGGTCCTGCTCCTCCGGCTCTCTCTCACGCACACTCACAACGGAACAACAGAGTTCCTGATTAAACTCACCGGTTTTGGCTTCAGATGCTCTAACACACTTTTGCCCATCTTCCCCTCCGTTTATAGATTTTATCTGGGTTTTCTTTTACTTCTGGGGTCACACGGCAACGCCTGGCAAGCTCCCCGGGACGTATTCGATATGCCAAACACAGTAACGACGAGCCTCACAATGGAGACGTTACTGGGCCCGCTCGAGCAAATCGATGAGCAACGGGAGGACAGAGCGACAGTGCTACCCCGCCATGCTCAGGGGCGACTCCCGGCTCGGCACTCAGGAATCACTACCGGCGGTGCTCGGGAACCACAAGGGATGCCGTGTGCAAGCAAGCGCCCTGCCCGCTGTCCGATGGCCCCAGCCCCCACTGGGCTTTTCTTTGAGAGACCGATTTTCTAACCACTTTTCCCAGAGTTCGAAACAAACTTCTGTGATTAAGAACAATGACCCACCTGCTCAAAATAAAGACACAATTCTACATCCCCTCGTCAAACTCCCTCATTCTCCAAGAAGCTGACGAGTGTTTTCTGCTCCATTCTGTTCCGTAACCACCGTCTACCTCGGCCGTTCTCCGGAAATAGGCCCGGGCAGGCAGGGGGGCGCTCCGAGGGCCGGTGGGCCTATGGGTCTGGTCTGGCACAAGGGAGCGGAGTGCCAGGTGTGATCCAAAACAAAAATCAGGGGCGGGAGAGCTCCACAGGAAAGGCGCTTGCTCCACATGCAGCCAAAGCCAGGCAATCCCTGGAACCCCACCCGGTCACCTGAGCACCCAAAAACCATCACTGTCCTCCCGTTGTCCATCGATTTGCTCGAGCGGGCCCAGTAACGTCTCCATTGGAGACTTTGTTGTTACGGTGTTTGGCATATCGAATACGTCACGGGGAGCTTGCCAGGCTCTGCTGTGTGTGGGCGAGATACTCTCGGTAGCTTGCCAGGGTCTCCAAGAGGGGCGGAGGAATCGAACTCGGGTCGGCCATGTTGGCTGCGTGCGAGGCAAACGCCCTACCCGCTGTGCTATCGCTCCAGCAATGTAAATAAATATAATGAAATTTCAGGCTTGAGTTTGTGATGATCAAAGAGACTGATATGAAGAATCGTTTCATGTAAGAGTCATTTCATATTATTTATCATCAATTTAGCGCTTCTTTGTTCTTCTCAACTATTTTTGGATAAATTTGTCCCATTTGATATCATCAATGAAAGCATAGCCATAATTAGAGTCCTTCATTCACTATCTTTCCAAAAGCATATTCCTTACCCTGAGATTACTGTCAAAGAAAGGAGGCATTCATCATGTTTAAAAGATCTTTGGATTTAAACACATTCCTTTCTTCCTCTTACCAAGTGCTGACAAGATGAGGTTACAGAGCAAGGATGGAAGAAACTATAGCCATAGCAATGTCGGTTCAGAGTGCTTGTGTATATTCGTATAAATTCTACCCTGACTCTGCATTCATGAGTTTTGTGACCTTGGTCAAGTTTGCTTAACAGCTGTGTTCCTGACTTCCCACCTGCAGAATGATATCCCTCAGGCAACTGTAAGGTTAAATGAATATACCCAAAGACTCTAGACAAAGCCTAGATCAAAGTGAGTTATTATTATTATCATCACCAAGTGTCTCCTACTTTGCTTACTATGCACTGATATGACAAGAGCAGGACATGGATATGGCTCAAGTAGCAGAGCAGACGCTTGTTTGTATGTGCAAGACTCTGGATTCAATCCACAGAACTGCAAGACAGCCTCTTGCCCAGCAGTGCTAAGTGTGCCCCCTACAATGATAACTATATAAATGTATGTACTTATGTACGGATGACAAGGTTGACTACGGAACATAACCAGAATGAACCACATGGGTGGAAAACAGCAGGAAATGGCACACTTGAGTTTTACTCCCCATTTTTATTTAAGGAAAAGATTTTAGAAGAGAACAGGGAGTTTGCTTGCAAATACAGACTGCTTCCTGACATGGTAGTAGTTCTTCCTACTGTGCATTCGTGCGTGTGTGTGTGTGTGTGCTTTGAAGGGGTACTCCTAGCAGTGCTGGGGATCAGACCTGAGATTCCTGCATTCAGGGTGAACACTCAATGCAAAGCAAACACCCAACCCTTTGAGCCACCTCCTTAGCCTCTAGTATGATATTTAGCAGCAAGAAGGATAGGTGCTATTTCTCTACCATACAACAAAACCAAGCAGTAAAGTTTTGCTTCTTCCCTCCCACAGCCCATCAAAACCCCATTTTTCCAGCCACACGCTTTTAGTCTCAAAGGCTTCCATGAAGTCTGGAGTAGCCTGAGACCACCTTTCTGGTCCCACTACAAGGTTAATGCTAATTCCCCAAGGTAAGCCTAGCCAAGAGGCAGGTTCTGGTCAGAGTAATTCACAATAGTCTAATCCCCAGGAAACTCTTTCCCTCTAAAAGAACCTACTAACTCATACATCTTTAGTTGGCGAATGGTGGCAAAAATATTTGCTCCCTCCCTAGTCTGGACTTTCTGGATCCTGACTTAGTTCTAGAAAATAGAGAAACAGGAATGAGCTATTATTCTCCTGATGTAATAGAAATCAGCTATTTCTAAGTTGCCAGGTTGAGTTCAATACAAGAAACCCAGTATGGGACTGGAGAAGTAGTACAGAAGTTAGGTCACTTGCCTTACGTGTTGATCCAATTCAATCCATGACACCTCCAGTGGTCCACAAAGCCCTGCTGGGAGTGACCCTACAGCACAGAGCCAGGAGGGTGGCCTGAGTACTGTAGGGTGTGGCCCCAACAACAACAACAAGATACCCAGTAAGGTCCTTCTTTCCTGAGACCCTTAATATAAAATACCCAGTAAGGTCCTTCTTTGCTGAGACCCTTCTTAGCTTCAAGTCTGAACACCGATCAGTTACTACAGGAACTCATTTGCATAGTTCCTGGCTTTATTAGCCATGAAAGAACATGAGAGAATAGAAAGAGATATACCTATGTAGGCCTTCTTCACCAGTTCAAGAGCCTGGGTCTGTCACAGTTCTGAGCTCCCCCACTGCCCAGTAACCTTGGTATCCCTCTGACTGGGGTGACCGTTCTCTGGGAGTGTGTAGGCTTTGTTTGGGGGTCATTCCCCATGGTCCAGGGGATATTCCTGGCTCTACACTGAGGAATTACTCTTGGTGGGCTCAAGGGACCATATGGGATATCAGGGATTAAATCCACGTCAGCTGCATGCAAGGCAAGTGTTCTATCTGCTGTACCTGCGCAGGTACCCCTGGGAGTTTTAGTAGAGGCTCAGTTACACTGGAATTCAAGAGCAGTTTTGGAAATAGAAGAGGTGGCACTAAGGGTAAGGCACTAAGGTCCTTTTGTATTTACTTAATGGGAAATAATTACTAAAGATCTACAATTCCGGGCAAGAACCTAAAGGAAATCAGGATGTACCACCGAACGGCAATAATAAAGTAGAAATAATTTTTTTCATTGGTGAGGATTGAACTCAGGGTCTCACGCATTTAGTGCTCATGTTTCATCACTGAACTACATCCCCAATCCTTTCTGATATTTTACAGAAGTACGGAATAAGGAGCTAAATCACTTAACAGGTAAACAGAAGAGTTGTCTTGTGACAAGGGTACTGTCAGTTGAGCTGGCTCAGGGACAAAAGAACAGAGGTAAAGAAAATAGTTCAATGGATAAACTTTGTACTCGGGCTTGACCTCTAGCATTTCTTGGAGTTACCCCTGGCACTGAGGAGGAAAAAAAAAAAGGAAACAAAAGAGGCCAACGGAGATTCTGAAAAACTTCCTTCTATGAACTTTTTCTAGAAATTATCTCAGGTTAGACCTCAAAGATTTTGTTCTGCAGCAAGGCTTGGCTGGAACCCTGCATTCTGTTGCTGTTGAAACGTATTCCCAAACTTCTATACCAACAAGAGGCCTCAGGGGGGGATGCGGCCACTTCAAGCCTACCTAGAGAGAAGCCTCACTGTTGGAGGAAGATGATATCAAAGAACAGGTCAAGTTCAGTCAATCAGCCTTGGGGGTTTGGGTACTGAGAGTTGACAGCCTTTAGCTCAGTGTCCTTCTCAGAGACCCATTAAAGTTCTCTAGAAGTATCCAGAAAATGTTGATAAATGGCAGATTCTACACTTTGTACAGCTGGCCCACTGGAAGTTAAAAAGGAGAAAGTGTCATAGGGCTAGTGAAACCTGTAAGCAATTGACTGAAATCTGTAAGCAACAGAAGGGGAGTTGCCTGGAGCTCTGCTTCTTACCAGGAGTTATGCAAGGTGATTTTGAGAGCCCACCTGCTCCAGAACATCACTGGTAAAGAGACTGGGACTGATGGAGATGGAAGAGGGGCCAGCTGCCAACACACTCATTTCAACATACCAGGCAGCAAGAGGAGTGTGGCAGCCCTTGGCCTGCCCAAGGCAGGGCCTGGCTCTCCCTCATTCCATTATGACTGACTCACTGACTTGTTGGCACCTGATGGCTGCCTAGATGGATCTGAGCTGCAAGGTCCTCATGAGCTTTTAGGGTTCTGTGAAAGGACACTGCAGAGGCTTTTTCCTGAAATCTGTTAGGTTATTACACATTTTTCTATTTGTAGCTCAGCAGAAATGCTGGCGTGACCCGTCTCACAAGGATCATCCTGTTCTGTTTTTCAGTATGAAAGGACAGAAGTGGTTCATTTTTAGTACCATAAATACCAACTCCATGTTTGCACCACTAGGGAGAATCCAAATCAGGAAATCATCAGGGAATTTATGAGAAAAAAAGGAGAAAAGGTGTCAAAAGCTTCTGAAAGAAACCAAGACGGGTAGGTTAATTCACCTAACACGGTGCTCTTCTGATGGGGCTGATTGAGTGCCTTTTCAACAATGAGGGTGCTCCTGCCTTTATTACGGGGTTGCAGCAGCAGCAGCAGTCAAGATTTGAAATTTGAAAATTCTATACACCGGTGAAGTCTATCATCAATCAAATTCTTACTCAATTTATTAATTGTTGCTCATATCCGCCACTACATCCCAATTCTTTTTCTCTCCACCTTCTCAGGCATCGAGAATTCTGACTGGCCTAGTTTACTGCAGAGAAAGGGGAGCAGAGGGGACTCGGGAGGGGACGTGGGCAGAACGAGCAGGTCCCTCACACTCTTTGGGATCAGTTCGGAACCAGCAGTGCTCTGTGGATTACAATGACACAGGTTGGTGTTACAAGCCATATGGGGACACAGTCCCTCCCTGACTGTGGTCCAGAGAACCCGGCACTCTGCTGTTTGTTCTGAGGAGCAGCCCGAGAACAACTCTGGTTCCAGTAGGAGGTTTCAGAAAGGGGGTGGGGGTGGGCAAGAAGGCCGTTCTATTTTGGGGCTGGGCGGGGGGCATCTAAATAATGCCTAGGAGACCCAGGCAGAACCTTCTACAGGTTCTCAATCACCGAGGCATGAGAATCAGTGCAGGGTCTGAGGCTTCAGTGCCGCTAGGGTTCTGTGGTGTGGGGAATCACATCACCCAAGCCATCCTGGCAGTGCTCAGGGCTTTGCCAGGCAGTGGAGGGGACCATACGTCGCCCACAGTCGAACTGGGGTCAGCCACATGCAACACATACCCTTGAGCTATTTCTCTGGCCCCCACCAATGGATCGCCCATTTCCTAGAGCTCCGCATGGGCGGTGCCGGTGTGACTAGTGGCTAACGGCACAAAGGCCACTGCTGCTAAGGTTCTGCAGAGTACGTGAGAGGGCGGGAAAGTAGACAAACAAAACTGGATTCCAAGTTCAGCAATCAGGCTCCACACAGACAGCACAGGACAGCCAGCCAGGTGGACAGAGCAAGAACCTTCATGCTTCGTGGTCAGTGGAGGGAGGTCAATTCTTTTAGCCAAAAAACCTCAAGGTAGTGGAGAGAAATGTCACAGGTTCTAGGTGCCCACAAACAGCTTGTTAGAGCTACAAGTGGGGGGAGGGCATCCATGTCCCACAGCTGACAGGGCTTCATGTGCACTGACGTGAGGTTCCTCGGAGTGGCAGATGGTGTGACACACAGGTGATGTCTTACTCCACTTTTCCTACTTGTAGGGGCTATCGAGCAAACTGTCTTCCACCAGGCCAACCCTGTGAATAGGGGCCTTATTTTGATGGGAACCTCTAGTTTATGCATAAAAAAACCCTTTCCCTCTTTTCAAGCCATCTGTGCTTTCTCTCTGATTCCCTGCATCATGATTGAAGCCCAGACGCTTAACTCCAGACGCCTGCCTGAGCTGCCCACTTTCCCACCCTCCAGTCAGGAAAAAGGGAAGGAAAAAGAAAAACTCAGAAACCTCAAGATTGTTTGGAATTTATTCTCTTAAATAAGAATAGTAACATTTGTTTGAAAAAATAAGAAAAGGGAAAAAAAAAGCATGACACCTTAGTTTCACAGCAAAGGCAAAAACAAAGTTACACAATTAAGTTAAAAAAGTCACAAACACACTTAAAACAACAGCACAGGTTAAGAACAAGGGTCAAAATAAAGGTTTTGAGGGAAGGCTGGAAACAGACAGGGGGTCCTTGGCACAGTTCACCTCCCTTTGTTCTGTTTTGTCCCAGGACCCTCTCCCCTGTCCCCACCCTTCCATCTGCCCAAGCTAAATGGCACAGGCAAAAAAGCGAGAACTCTTAATTCACAGTTCAGACCTTCAAGGCGCGTCATGAAGCGCTTTAATGGAAGGACTGTCCAACAGAGAGACACAGTGAACACTGAAACAGCAGAAAGGCCCTGTCCCTCACCCAGAGGGACCAATACGCAGAAAGCCAAAGGGGAAGGTCTAGTGTTTGGTTCTCCAGGGTATGTGTTGTGAGAACCCACCAGCTTTCAGAAATGGATGTATCTGTTCGTTTTCTGTGGTATCTACCCCTGTAAAGCCTTCCCAAGCCTATGAATGGCTGGATTACTCTGTTCCCACCAATGTCTGACCAGAGCTCTAAACCGGGCTAGTGCTTAGTTCCCCAGTGGAAATGCTCCTTTGGTTTCCAGATTCAAGGAACAAGCTTGTAAAACAACTCCCGTAATATACTGCTATTATTATTTAGCACAAAATAAAAGCACCCATTCACACACAAGAAATGAAATCTACATAGACTGTGTGTGAGTGTGTGTGTGTGTGTGTATGTGTGTGTAACTGTAAATATTTACCCGTCACCATAAATTATGACTCAAAGGTACAAGGGCTGGGAGTTAAACTGGATGGCTCTACTCATATTTTCCAGAAAATCATGTGAAGGGAAAAGGGTGTAGGGAAGCAGTGAGAACATTTCCTAATTTCCTCCGGACAGGCAAAACCCAGGACTGAGTGGAATTCCTGACACCACGGAGCTGTAGGTGGAGTGAGGGAATGCCTGCATTTCCTAATGGCTCATACAGCATGCAAATATGGAGCCGAATGGGGCCACCGAGGAGCATCTGGGAATAGGAAGTCACTGCTGTTCTGCTAGAGAACTTTTCAGTTAAGACCCTCTTTTCCGTAAGATGACAAAAGCGGACATGTTTCTCCCATTTTGTCTACTGCCTATACTGTGAGAAAAGCTTTTATTCTCCTCTGAGACACCCCATCGCTATATTCTTCATGTTTGAGGACAACAGCAAACAAGATCCAAAGAGCCTATCCTGAGTTGGCTCTGCTGTTTAGGGGAAATCCTTCCTTTGGAGCTTTAGTGTTGTCCAAATTTTTCATACAATTAGAACAGGTACTACAATATTAGGCGGGCTAAAAAATGTTTGTGCTAAGTTTACTAATCTAGACAAAGGACTGCAAGTAGCTTAAACATGTTTACAGATTTCTGAGAACACGAAAAAGAAATTTTCTATTTTGAAAACACATTACAGAAAAACTGTACACAAAACCACCAGAACTATGTTAGGCGGCTTTACATGCCGGGGATTAGAGAAAGAACAACACTGTAGAGAGGGCCCGGAATAGATACTTTCAATATCGTGTCTGTCTTTTTGGCAACAGCAATAATTTTGGTCGAAGGCCCAAGGAACAGAGGGGATAAGAAGGAGCAGCTCGAGACAGCCGCAGACCGAGCAGGGCCAGTGCAGACACAGAGTGCGCCTCCGGGGCAGGCCTCGGGGGCAGTTTCTTAGGGTCAAGTTCACTCATTTACAGTGTTCTTGTCTGAATGTAGTGGAGGAGGTAGACCATGGATGTGGGTCAATGGCTGTTCTCTAGGACAAACAGTCTAGAATTTCAAACTGCTGAGCGATCCCTGAAGCTTCTTAAAAAGAAATTCTAGCTAACCAGTCAACGTTTTACTTGAGATTTAAAAAGGAAAGTCCTATGAAAGGAGATCTGCTTCCTGCCAACTAGAAAATATCTATACTTCTGTTCCTTTTCTGTGGAGACAAAGAAAGATGAGACCCTCCGAAGGAAAGTGCTAGTGCTCCGAGCTATTTCCGAAAGCCTGAGTCTCCAGGAAGTACAAAGGGAAACTCATTTGCCCCTATCAATCTGGCCGCCCCACTGTCGGGAGTACCTGAACCGGGGGTGCCTGCCTTAGGGGCTATTCCGGCTGTGAAGGCCCTGTGCAATTACAGTCAAGCAAGAACCATGGGGACTGAGACGCTGTCGGTGGTCACTACCAGGAAACCTCAGTAATGCTAATCAATTACTAGCTCAATCTTTTCTCCCTGCTCATTAGAATCGACTTGCTGTAGTACCACCCTGAGGAGTTCTAAATGGCAAATTGAAACCGAAAATGAATAAACTTGGCTTGTTCAGACTTGAATTTCAGTGGTCTCTGTGGGGCATGAGGTTACTGGGGAATCCACACTTACTGGTGCTCGGGGGACTAGATGGGATGCTGGGGATCAAGCCCAGGTTGGCTGAGTGCAAGGCAAGTGCCCTACTCACTGTACTATCTCTCGGGCCCCTCAGAGTTTTTCTATCTTTGTTTTGGGGTCACACCCGGCAGGCGCTCAGCCCTGACTCTTGGCTTGGTGCTCAGGAATTCACTTCTGGCAGTGCCAAAAGTGTGGGCAGAACTGGGGATGGCACTCGCAAGGCAAGCACCTAAACCCCAGTGCACACTCTCTGGCCTCTGTTGAACTTTTTAAAAAGTTTATGTTCACTACTCTTAAATACAAAAAGTTTTCCTTTGAGTTATTTTACCCAGTAGTCAGGTTCCCAAAATTGCTCATCTCTGCAAGAATAAGGTCCTCACTAATAAAACAGAGCCTTCACGTGGCCAGATATGCAATCCAGAACACAACGTCCACGTCTCTATCGTGATTCCATTGCTTATCTTTGTAATGGCCAGAACTCCCCAAGCCCTGCCCTACCTCCCTGCAGTGCTCCAAGAGTATCAATAGCAAAGTGCTGCGAGCACTTCATGAGAGAGATTAGAAAGGGTTTTAAGAGAGTAAAAGGTATCAAAATTTTACTTTAAAATTCTTCAACAGTGCTTAACATTCAATCTATAGGACACTTCAAAACTTCCCCTGATTCTAACAAGAGCATGAATGAATGGCAGCAGAAGAGAGCTCCCTTCTCACACTCTGCTCTGTGACTCAGCTGAGTGGTACCTCCTGGACTCTGCAACCATCCTTTCTCTCTGGGCCTTCTTCCACTCCCGGAATGAGTACCACTGGGCTCACTTCAGTTCTTGAGCACAGGATAAGCAGCAAATTCTGAGACCCTCTCACTTAAAGACCAAATGGATAGTTTCTCTCTTTTCCTATTATGGAAGTGCCTCTGACAACATCTTCACAGGAGCTGGCATTTCGAGTGCCCACGAGCCCTTCTCAGTCCTGCCCCGGTGAGACCAAAATGAATGTTTTTAGAGGTAGAAACGGTGTTATCATTCACTCCTTGACACAAGGGAATGATTAGTAAAAGTAATTAGCAAAATTAATTAGAAACCAGTTAGGGTCTGATTCTCTTTAGAAGCGGAAATGCCTCAACCAGATTACGGCACCAGAGAGTCAGCTTGAATATTGATTGATGTAGAGAGTTTACTAGTTACTATGCTTGCTTGGATCAAGAGGAAACGAACGGCAGAAAAAGGATCCTACTGCCTTCTCCTCTCACTTACACAGTGACCTTGGACAGTAGGGAGGGCTCTAAAGCACCTGAAATTTGGTGAAATAAGTGGACACATCACCGAGGCTGGTGTGACACGGAGTGGAGAGAGGTGATTTTAAGCGAATTAGCCAAATGGTTCTTCACAACACATCTAGTGCCCAGGAGCCCTCCTCAGTCCTGCCCTGCTGAGACCAAAATGAATGTTTTTCGAGGTAGAAATGGTGCTATCATTCACTTCTTGACACAAGGGAATGATTAGTAAAAGTAATTAGTAAAATCAATTAGAAACCAGTTAGGGTCTGATTCTCTTTAGAAGAGGAAACGCCTCCAAATCACCAAACAGAGCACACCCTTTAACTAGTCCAAGCAGAAGAGCAGTGTCAGTCTGTCCACAATCTGAATATGGAACAGGATGCAGGAATTTCACGTTCAGGTAATCACAGACGACATGGCTTACATCATAATACCATGTTCTGTCAAAAAGCAAAAAGCAAAGACATGCAAGAAAAGAAGGCCATGGGACTCTGGATTCTCACTTCAGTGATCAAAGCGGCCTGTTTGAGAAAGAACCTGGTTGCTGCATGTGGGCAGACCCCAGGGTTGCAAGGGTACTTGAATACGAATGATTATTACTGGAGCTTGTGTGCTACGACCGGCCGGTGGATGGAGGGGGTGGCCCTCCTGGCTCAGACTGTCAGTGAAACTCCCCTCTGATCTGCACCAGCACCTCCGACAAGCCATAGAGAAAGGGGACCCCGAAAGCAAGCAGCTGGCACATGAAGAAGGAGTCCAAAGGGTTTTGGGTCACTTGATGCCCAATCGAAGAAATGTTGCTTTGGAGGTGCTGGCTCATCCCCTTGGCCTTGTCACAGAGGCCGAGAGAGTGACGCGCCACCCAGCCAAACAAGGAAGTTAGGCTACCTGGAGTTCTCTCAGCGGGGTTGGCAAGGGCGCTGGCCCGTCCGTGCGCATCAGCAGTAGGGCCGTCCTGCAGGGATCCTCTTGCCTCCTAGGAAAGTCGAGAAGGAAAACGAGAATGGTTGTGACAGAAGCACTCATGTCTCAGGAAGCAGCAACACCTGACTCAGAGCAGCCTTCCTCACAGAAGTCAGTCATCCTTCAATTTTTTTTTTTTTGGTTCTTGTTCTGGGGCTATACCTAGTGGTACCTGGAATCATTCTGGTTGTGCGCTCAGAGATCACTCCTGATCCTTCAGGGTACCATACTCGGGGCTGGGGATCGAACCAGAGTTGGCTGTGTGCAAGGCAAGTGTCTTAACCCCTGTCCTATCTCTCTGGCTCCCGTCTTCTTTTAAAAAATCTGGATCTACTCCACTCAGTCTTCTTCCACAAATCCCTCAGTAGCCAACAGAAAGCCTTCCAAGGAAGCATCAAAAGTGTGACTGCAGAGATAGAACAGGGTGAACTAAGACCTTGCATGCAGTGGACCCTGGGTGAATGCCTTGTATGCACTGTCCCACAAGCTGACCTGCCCCCTCCAGCACAGAGCCCGGGGAAGCCCCAGAACATCACCTGGAATGACCCCAGAGACCTCCAAATAAAATGAAAGTTTTTAAAGAGACAGAAAAAAACATTCTTAAGTAAGCAATTCACATAATAAATAACATAACGATGGGTAGGCAGAATAGGTCATTTATGGCCAAATTCCTTTCTTCCGGGTACAGAGGAATTTACTCAGGAACAAGATTTCTCTTTGTAGAGACTCCCACAATCCCCCCAATCCAACGCAGATGGTGGACAGAACTTTACCTAATTATCTGATGGAGGGGGCCCACAATTAGTGGATGCCTGAAAAGCTGGTTCCCTCCCCATGCTGGAGGGCAACCCCCTGTGGTGACACAAGCTCGGCAATTTGTTCTGTGGGTTCCACAGGTCACAGCGGGACCGGACGCCACCACCCGAAGAAGGTGCCTGCAGTCCTGCCCCCGTGAGGGAGGAGAGCTGTTCCATTACCTTCCCAGAGAGAGGGGCCAGCGCTGGTCTCTTCCTCTGCGCCGAGCCTGAGAGCCGGTAACAGTAGTGTGGTTTGCAGTAGAATTTACCTGCAGGCAGTTAAGAGGCAGGGGAAAGGCAGTGAGTAAGATTCTGTAATCCAGAGGACGACACCCCGGCCTCGGACTCTCCTATCAATCTCCACTAGCCAGGAGTGCCCATCACGTCTTCATCTTCCCCAGGCCTGAGCTTCCTGTCAAGGGAGGCCCTTTCCTCTTGACAAACTGCGATTCCAGCCTTCAGCATCTCTGTGCCTGAAGGGAGGGGTTCCCTGGGGCATGTAAGACCACTCTTCTAACACCCAATCAGTGTCCAGACAAAGATGTGAGGCTTGCTTGGCAGGGTCAGGAAACAAAGTGACAGTGTGTGCAGAACAAAGACATGGTCACATGAAAAGCTGGGAGTGACATTTACGGAAAACCCAAGAATGAACACAAGTGCAGGGCGGAGGCGGAGAGGTGGAATGAGCAGGGCAGAGCCCGACATTTGGACTGGCAGGACCCTCTGCTGCTCTCCTGTCACCGGCCCCCAGTCAGCCCTGGTCAAACAGCAGTTTGGGATCATGGAATCCAGGATCAGCTGAAAAAAAAAAAATGATATAAAATTCCACCAAATAAGAAATTCAAGATAGAGAGCAACAGAATAAAAGAGAAAACAGCATCAGGGTCTGCAAAATTACTTTTAACTGTGTATGAATTTCTTTCCTGTGTCCTAATGTAACACGGAGTTGGCTGTGGGGGTGGTGAGAAGTCTCAAAACCCGTGATCTTGGCTTTACCCAGCACCCTAGGAGTGACAATCACTCACAAAGAGTTACCCCCCATATACACCTTTTTTTCCCACTCCCATGTAAAAAGCTGAGGATTTGGAAAGTTAAATGATGAGGCCCCTAAGACAGGAGCTATTGAATTAGGAATAATGGATTTATCCTCTCCCATAAAGGGTGCTCCTTTGACAAGTGAGCTTTCTCATGCACAGTTAAGAGGACCAAACAAGAAAGCAGAAAGACCAACAAAACTTAAGTTGGTCTTAAAAACAAAAACAAGTTTCTAAAAAGACACACAAAATTAACAAATTTAGTAGATAATGGACCAAACATGATAACCTCTCAGTACCTGTACTGAAAACCATAATGCCCAAAAGTAGAGAGTATGGGAAATATTGTCTGCCATGGAGGCAGGGGGAAGGTGGGAAAGGGGGGGCTATACCGGGGATGTTGGTGGTGGGAATGTGCACTGGTGGAGGGATGGGTGTTTGATTGTGTGATTGTAACTCAAACATGAAATTTCACAGTGATTCAACTGAAATAACTCAAGAAACAAAAAACAAAACTAACAAATTTTTACCTAGGCTAACTAAAAAAACAGACTCAGAATCAGAAATAAAAAAGCATTCCTCTTTTTGTTGTTGCTGCTTTGTTTGGGGGCCCCAGCAAGTGATGTTCAGGGGTTACTCCTGGCTCTCGACTCAGGAAAAAGTACACTGGTGAATATATGGGTGCTGGAACTCTGTATGACTGAAACCCAATCATGAACAACCTTCTAAGTATGAAAAAGAAAAGATGACTGAATTTAAAAATAAAACAAAAACCAAAAAGAAGGAATCACTCCTGGCAATGCTCAGGGGGCCATATAGGATGCTGGGGTTTGAACCCAGGTTGGGCACTTGAAGGCAAGCGCCTTACCTGCTATACTATCTCTCCCATCCTGAAAGAGCGTTTCGACTGATACTACAAATAAACTAAGGATCATGGGAAACTATGAATAATTATATAGTCGAATCTGGAACAACCAGGGTTTTCAAAGGTCCATATATATGTGAATTTTATTTTCTTGTTTTGTTTTTTTTCTTTTTACATTTTGTTTTCTTTTTCCCGAAATTTTCTTATAGAGATGACATCCATGTATTTTGCATGTATATGTGTGTATAATATATATGTATATATCATATATGTATATACATATTATATATTGTTCACACATATACAGTTTTGTGAGTACATCTTCTCTCTACTAGCTGATTTTACTGTAAGAATGAAGTATATGATACATAAATACATGTACAAAATATGTGTGAAGCCTTTTTTATGACATTAGTAAGGTTTCAGCAGACTATAAACTAGTTAAATTTTTTTTTTTTTTTGCTTTTTGAGTCACACCCGGCATTGCACAGGGGTTACACCTGGCTCATGCACTCAGGAATTACTCCTGGTGGTGCTCAGGGGACCATAAGGGATGCTGGGAATCGAATCTGGGTCGGTCGCATGCAAGGCAAACGCCCTACCCACTGTGCTAGCTCTCCAGCCTCACTAGTTTAGTTTTCCCCACTATTTAAGTTTTAAGGTATCAAAATTACAAGTAGAGGCCACTTTGTCTCTTCCCCCGCCACAACGGGACTTTGAGATGCTGCCTACAGACAGCCCCTCCGGCTGCCTAAGCTCCTTAACGGTCATGATCCCAGAGGCACACAAACGAATCTCGGAACCCAGAGGCTTTTGGCAGAAATCTCTCCAGACTTAATTATTAAAATTTCAGAATTCCAATATTGCACGGCTGCACGACATCATATGCTCTTCATAATCAGCAACAGAAAAAAAATTGTCTACTGTTGCCTTTTTGGCAGGTCTGAGTGTTGGGGGAAAATTCCAAATAATGGTGGGACTGGTCTCGAAATACTGAATGCAATCAAAGTAGAGAGAGAGTAACGTGGAAATTATCTGCCACGCAGGTAGGGGGAGGGGGTGGGATGGGGAGGTCTCCTGGGGTTTTGGTGGTGGGAAATGTACACTGGTGAAGGGACGGGTGTTTCATCATTGTATGACGGAGAGTTAAACCCGAAAGCTTTGTAACTGTTCTCATGGTGATTTAATAAATAAATTTATAAAAAAAAATTACAAGTAGATTTTGACTGTGTGTATGTGGAAGGGGGTGGGTTGGTTGGGCTGGTACCAGTTAATCCTCTTCTTTTTTTCTTGATTTTGGGGTTATATCCAGGAGCTCTGCGGCTACTCTCAGTACAATGCTCGGGGTTGGGGGGAGAGCAGTAAAGCTGTGAAGTGCCAGGGACTGGGCCTAAGAAACCACAATCAAAGCATGTGCTTCACCCCTCTGAGTTATTTCCAACATTCACAGTGGTTAAGGGTCTGTCAACAAACTGGATAACCAAGAATAGATCAACAGATTCCTAAAAATCTATAGCCTATCAAGACTGACTTATGAAGGAAGATCTTAGGTGGATCAATATTAAGGAGACTGAATGAAACAGTAATCAAAAGTCTGATTTCCACATGAATAGAACGAAAAATAAAAACAGAAAAGATCAGGATCAGATAGATGTCTTCACAGGTAAATTCTACCAAACACTTAATGAGGAATTCTCAAGTTCTTTCCCAAAAAATGAAGAGGAAGGAACGTGCCTAAACTCATTTCATGAAATCAGTATTACACTGATATAAAAGCTACACAGGATAGCACTGTAGCACTGTCCTCCCATTGTTCATTGATTTGCTCAAGCAGGCACCAGTAACGTCTCCATTGTAAGACTTGTTGGGACTGTTTTTGGCATATCGAATATGCCATGGGGAGCTAGCAAGGCTCTGCCGTGTGGACAGGATACTCTCAGTAGCTTGCCAGGATCTCTGAGAGGATAGAGGAATCGAACCCAGGTTGGCCTCGTGCAGGCAAATAAATGCCCTACCTGCTGTGCTATCGCTCCAGCAGTGGTGCAAATTACCCACTCCTGACCCGGGGAGGTAGTGATGAAAAATAACAATATAGGAGTCTTTCAAGGCCCTGTAACTGGAATGAGTCCACTTTAAATCCTTTAACAAGGATCCATTGGAGGGCAAGTCTGGAGCCAGCAGCTGCGGTAATTCCAGCTCCAATAGCGTATATTAAAGTTGCTGCAGTTAAAAAGCTCATAGTTGAATCTTGGGAGTGTGCGGGCGGTCTGCCACGAGGCAAGCCATTGCCCATACCTTCTGCCTCTATGTGCCCCCTCAATACTCTTAGTTGAGTGTCCCACTGGGCCCGAAGCGTTTACACTGAAAAAATTAGTGTTCAAAGCAGGCCTGAGCCACCTGGATACCGCAAACATGAGAAATACACCAGCCAAAACCACAATGAGCCAGGGTACAGTGCCACCCAGTATGTCAAACTGTAGCTGTGTGCGAGGCGAGTACATCAGTAGCCCAATGGTGTCTTCAGGCTTCCTGATACCCTAAAATTGTCACTGTGCCTCTGGCAGGACCCCAACAACTTGGGACCAAGTTTCCTGAGAAATTAAATGGCCAAAAGTTACATATGTGGGAGTCACACCCAGAAACCACCTCCAGCTCAGCAATACAACTCATTTGTCAGCTTTACTTCAGAGACCCAGAAATAAATCTTGGAAGAGGTCAAAAGCTACAGTTAATCTTGGACCCATGCAAGGCTGAACAGACGAGGGTAAATTGGAGGGGGGCAAGTTAGCAAGCTGCCCAAGCAGACCCTCTGGCAGCCGCTTGCTTCCACAATCCAAAAGCATCGTGATGCCCCATGCCTGACTCCACCATCTCAGGACAGACCTCACCGTCAACAGACATGCCTGCTGAAAATTCAGGTATGCGGGTTTTGTGACTGAAATCTCCATTCTTTCGTCGGGTCAGGATGGGCTACCTCCTTCCACCTCGCTGTGCTTCCAGAAGCCTCAGCAGTCACATCCAAACCCCAAAGCTGACACCCAGCTAAAGAGCTAATCCAGCCTAACCATCCTGATAAAAATACTGAATGACCTGACTAAACACAATGACTTCTTAATACCTGCATTGCAAACCATAATGCA
>JAOXYA010000005.1:23009856-23029297 GCA_028565675.1 Sorex palustris | reverse complement strand
TGGTCCCCTGAGCACCGCCAGGGGTAACTCCTGAGTGCAGAGCCAGGAGTAACCCCTGTGCATCGCCGGGTGTGACCCCAAAAAGCAAAAAATAAACAAACAAAATAGAGAGGGCCCAGCTCCACAACTGAACCTCATCCAACTGCCACTGCTAAGCCACCAAATCATTCCAGATCTGTAGCTCCTGGATCACATGACACCTCTTACTTTCCTAGTAGGATCACAGTAAATCTGACTGGGAAGTTGCACAGAAGCCCACCAAGCTCAATGAGTCTACGCAATAGCAAGCCTCAACTCGCACCAGCCAGCGCAGGAGATCCTCAGACAATCACTCAAGTAACATCACTTTGAGATACAACAATTATCATAATTGACTCTTATTGATCTAAGCTTTCACAATTCCATTTTCCTTTCTGTTGTAAAAAACAATACGAAGTAAATTTGTGCCTGCAAGAGGGGCTGCTGGGGGATGGGTGGGAAGCTGGGAACGCTGGTGCAGGGAAGGTCTCACTGGTGGTGAAATTAGTGTCAGAACAATTAATGCCTGAAACAACTGCATTATAAACAACTTAGTAAATCATGATGTTATAATAAATTTTTTTTACATAAAGAAGGGATGGCCCCGCCCTTTTCAGAAGTATAAAAGATAAAGTAAACCCTCATTCTAGACCGGTCCTACAAAATTTCAATCACAATAGTTCTAAGTTCTATGCTATTTGGTTAGAATGGGGTATGATGGTGCTGGGCACTGAACCCACGTCCCCACACATGCAAAGTGTCTAATGCTGAACTAAAGCCCCTGCCCCCATAATCTGTTTAATATGGTAAATTGAAGTCTTTTCCCTCCTGCTTTTCTTGGCAAATTTACGTTTTAACTTTAGTGCCAAGACATACCAATTGGTTCTTCTCTGGGGGATCACACGCTTTGCTGGATCATTATCACACCAGCACCTGACTGCTATTGCTTCAAAGAATATACTATGATCAGATATTCAACAAGCCAAACTTATAGAGCAGTCAACCTAATAAAGCTCGCATACGCTTTGAGCAGACTGAGCTGCACAAACTGCTTTGTCCTGTGGTTCCTTCTACACGTATAAAAAGTCTATGGGTGAGACTCTGAAAGGAGACTGATACAGGCCGTGATCAAGAGCTCGCCTTCACACTGCTCTCAGATAGGGCAACAGTGTAATTCAGACTAAAGTGACTTGGTTTATAATTATTCTGCAAAGAAAAAGGACACCCTGAAATTGTGGCTTGAGTCCCGGCAGGAACTGTATAGGCCTTAATCAGCACATCCCAGGCCTCCCCTACCCTTCTTGTCACATGAAAACAGCAATTTTCATATTCAGGTCAAATAAGACAAGAAACTCTAAAGAATAAAGAATGACTCTGATTCCATATTCAGTTCATCATCTTATGCACCCGAGCGAACTTTATCATCTGGGAAGGAAGCTGGGCTGTCTCTGCCACGGGCAGACCGTCAGCACTTACTCTAGGTCATCAAGTGTTGAAAACAAATTCTAATGCAGTCAGAGTCCCTGGGACCTCTGTTAACTACATCTGTAGTATGGTTTTGATCCGAACCACACTGATTTTAATCAGTCCATTCTCGGGCTTTCAGGAATATCAACTACTGCTTCTTGTCATCATTCCTTCCCTCCATCACCCCTGCCCCAAGGAGACTTGTCAGACAAGCAGTCATCAGTCATCTATGGAATGCACTCTGACCACATGTGGAATCACCCACATTAAACTAAGTATTTATATATTAAATGTTACCAAAATTTGCTTTTCAACAGTCCAGTGGCAAGAGTGTGGAGTGGGTACCATTCCAACAATACTGATCACATACTGATAACTTAAGGCCATTGGCACATGGGGCTTCATTCCCTAGCAAGAAAAACTCATCAAATAATAAAATTATTTCTTTTGGTGAGCAAATTAACTACTTAAGCTTTAAAGGAGATTTAAAAGAAATCTAATACTTACATGCAATATCACCCCTTTTTCCAATAAACTCTGCTTTTTGGCTGTCATAACAAAATAGTGTGTGTCATCTTTGTAGTAGACAATGTTCTCTAAATCAATGCCTAAAATAGAAAACAAACATGTTCCTGTAAGAGTTTACTAAGATGAAGGCATAGTATGGTAGCTAAAAGATTAGATGTGGGAGACTAGGGATGTGAAATTCTGAACAAAGTAACAAACAAAAACAAAAAAACCACGAAAAATCAAAAAACCACGAGAAACCAAATTCTCACTTTCTGTATACCAAATTCTCACTTTCTGTGTATTTGGTTCCTGAAAGGGGAGCCGTGTTTCTCCTTGTACAGCTCAAAAAGTCACCTGACATCCCAACCGATCTTAAAAAACAAAGATTTGTACCAAGCAGAAATATAAAGATGGGACACAAGATAGCTCAGTGGGCTATGTGCATGCTCTCCACAGAGAAGAGCTGGGTTCCATTCCCAGCACATGGCCCCACAAACACTGCTGGGAGTGACCTCCCCAAATACAGATGAGCCAAGCGTAGTCCCAAAGTCTAGATAAATAAATAAAAAGCAAGAAAGATGGAAACGGAATTTGGGTTAGTCCTTTGCTAGTCACTCATGAAGGAAACAGACTCTTGGGGGATGGGTGCCTAGCTGGCAGTGCTGGGCTGGGTGGGGGCTGTGCGTACCCAGCAGTGTTCAGGGAACCATATGTGGTACTGAGATGCCAGGGTCAGGTATATGCAGGTAGGCACCTTAACATCTGTCTCTCCAGCCCCTCTAAGAACAGAAGAGATAACAATATACCTGAAGCAGAGAGTAAATTATTGACTACTTCCATCAATTACAAAAACAAAAGAGGAGTGGAAAATAATCATGTTCTAAAAAAGAGAATTAGAACTTGTTGCAACAAAATGTTCATCCAAACAAAAGCTATCACAACAACCTCATGCTATCTAGCACTTGGTTTGCTTCAAGCCCAAATCAGAACTCAAGAAAACTAAAAGTCAGCGCCTAAAGTCAGGTTCTTAATAAGCCAGAGGGCATCCTACATCAAGCACCTTCACCGATCGAAGGGACAGAGATTATATTCACATTATGAAGAAAGGAATTTGAGATACCAAAAAAATCAAGTGCAGGGCAGCCGGTAACTACAGTTAGGACAAAGAAGGAGAAAAGTTACCAGAGAAGGAGAAAAGCATTACGTAAAGGACAGCACATGAGAGTGAAGAAAGAGCAGAGAGGGAAGCAGACGGCAATGACCCCAGCAACACCCAATGCCAAAACCTTGAAAGACCTTGACTGGTTATTGAAATGTCTTCCTCACTGATCTGGAGGCATCTACACACACCTGTGGCTTCCCTCAGCTCCTGGAAAAATTTTTGGTTGAATATAAAAGCCACACCACTGATCTCCTCCACTTTGGCTTCTGCTGTTGTATTTCGGTTAATAAAGTTTGCTGTAATGGCAATGGCTAATTTGCCACGGAATTCCTTCCGACGGAATCCTGAAAGAAAAGGAATTTTCAGAGGCAACAGTCGGCTAGAAAAGGAGGGGTATCACTTCAAATAGGAAGGTGTTGACGAAGACATTAAGCAACACTAAAGGTGAGGTGGGGATCAATGAAGAGATTTTAGGGCAGCGATTCTCTATCTGAAAATAACAGTCATAAGCTTTAGTGCTACCTACCAAAGCATATAACTACCCAGATAGAAGAGAAAGTTTCCCAACACTGACCATTTGAAACCCAACTGAGCAGACTATCGCTCACCACCAGGGATTCCTTTTTCTTGTTGCTGTTGTGTTTTTGGCCATGTCCAGCTGTGTGGCAGGGCTTCTCCTGGCTCGGTGCTTGGGGAATCATGCAGTAACAAGGATGAAATTTGAGGCTTCTGCACACAACACACATATTCCATCCCTTTGAGCTCCCTTCTGTCTGGGATTCCACTTTTGAAAAGGGAAAGTCAGGAGCTAGGGGTGTAGTTTAGTGGCAGACTGTGTGCTTTGCACGTTCAAGGCCCTTGGTTTGTTTGATCCACATTACATAAATGAAACCAAAAGTTAGCACTGGCCTATTAACTATACCAGCGTCAATGTACGCATGTCTTCAGCTGGCCTGAGGAAGGCAAGGGCCTGTCGTGCAGAGTAGGCAGCAAACCTATGTACACTCTTTGATCATGGCATCTGCTGGCAGGTTCTCACTCAGGTTAGGAGAGGGTTACCCATCACTTGATAGGGAAGAAGGAGAGACAGTACCTTCCAAGGTGTTTCTACGACCATCCCCTCCAATGATCACTTCAAATTCATATTCTGATACAGGATGGGTTTTGGGGTGTACCAGTGCCCGCCAACCTATTCCTGTGGACCAAAGTCAAAATGAAGTTCATCACCCAGGACATATTCATTGTTCAAAACATCTCTAAATACACAGATAGGCACAATGCACAAAACACTAACCAAGTCAAAAACACTAGGTGTAAAAGAATAGGGTATAAACCAGAAAGTTTTCAAGAGGGCTCACGAAACTCTGCTGCCCACCATATGGTTTTCTATAATGAACACCTGCAGTGCCTAACGCTCTACCAAGACCTTCTTTATCAAACAGAAAATTTCTCCAAAGGTTTTGACTGTATGAGCAAAGAATCCTTTAATATATTTGAAAACAACATATAGATTCCTGCAACTTCCCTCTCTCTCTCATCCATTCAATACCCTTTCATACTTCTTTCATTGCACCAGTTCAACTCACGTTCATTTTCTTGGTCCTCGGGTGGCTGTACAAGTCCTTGGAATTCTACGTTTACATGGATTTCGATGCCTAGAATCAGGGCTACTTTCAAAAGTATTAGTTGGAGTTGACGGATACCTGCGAGAACACAAAAAGCCCATGAGTGCAGCACTCTGAGAAGAGGGTACCAGGTGGCAACCGTTGCTTAGCTTCCTACCAACTACTTGAATATGCAGTTTATTCAGATCCTGCAAGCCTTCTGTGGTGGAAACATTTTCCAAGTAGTGCCTCATAAGTTTTTCTTCTCTTTTCTAGGGAAATTAAGTTGAATAGAGAAAATACTCTAGAGAAATTTGCAAGGCCACTCCTATCATTAAGTGTTAAGCACAACCAAGAGCTGAGAAAACAGGAGACTGTGGCCAAGAGGGACTTTCCTTTTCACCTTCTGTGTATTCAGTCAGTGCTGCAGTTATTTAGCATACGCTGACGTAACAAGGTGCTTAACAAAGCAGGCAGAAGATATGCACCCACAGGGGCGCTTTCAAGGTTGATACACAGGGGCTACACTATTTGCTAAGATTCCCACCGCATTCCTCATCCTGTTAGCTCACTGATCTTTACAAATTACAAGGTAAGAACCTTTGCTCAACCCAACCTTAGCTTGTTACAGAAACTAAGGCTCAGATTGTTGACAATTCTTGCTCACTGTCACACTGAGATTTCATTATTTAATGCTCAGTGAGTATTCACAAAGTGCTAGACACAGCAGCAGCCCCAAGAATGCTGAGATAAAATATCCAGTCCCTGCTTTTGCAGCTCCAAGTCAAATCCTGCCACACATGAGACACATTCATTGAATTAATGGTCTACGGTCCTCTCTATTCTACCTGCAGACTGATCTGCTATGAGTACCTCATTTACTTTCCCACAACCAGAGTCCTGATCTAACTTCCAAGGACTCATTAAATCTCCTGCTAGCCTGTTTTTTTTATATTTGTGCTACTATGATTGGGTACAAGGAAGCCTTACACATAGCAATGCCTTTACATATCTTGGCAGAAGGGTAGAGTGCTTCCTCTGCCAGAGGAATGTGGTGGCTGCTGGCTAATGATAACTGGCACAACCACTCTAAGTAGCAAGAGATCCAATAGTTGAATGTATTTACAGGAAGTATCTGGAAATGTTCAGAACAGTTCCTTGATAAGGCTTCCCTGGACATCACTAATGATAATCAGTAAGCAAGACTTCAACTTCAGAGTACAGGCATCAGCATCTCTTCTGAATTTCAACAGTTCAACACTCGTCATGAAAGGAAAACACTTCTGTATTAACTTGTATTTCATTCTGTAGCAGAATGAAATGATTTTCAACCACCTAAACTATTGATCCAATGCTGGTCTTCAAGTACATAAAAAATAAACCCTGAAAACCAGGTTACAGGACACATACAACTGTAGGATCTCAAAAATAAACTGCTCTGTAGAATCTCCAAAATCTTGAAGATGACAGGAATAAAATCAAGAGTATCCTCATATTAGACCTCCCAAGAACTACACAGCCAGAGGAATTCCATGATTAGCTTGCCAGTTACAACCGACCTGGACATCTGCTTCTTTTCATAACTGTGTTTCTCTATTCTCGGGCTGCACCACCATATCATCTTGTTCCTACATTACTGATAATACATACCAGTAAAAAATTAAGATCAAACTGAAAAGTCCTTAAGCTAAACTCAGTTTCTGGCAGTCCTGGGTTATTTGGCAAGTATTCCGACCCAGGCTGAGTACACTTATTTCAATATGATATTGAAATGCTGATATTAGAAAAAAAAGCTGGGCTATTGCGTGTGAATTCCTCACCTGCCTGCCTCTTTCAACTGAACAAGAAAATGAATAAGGAGAAGAGAACTGATTTTACTTACTGATATGATCAATAGCTCCAGCACAGAACTTGCCGTAAAACTTCTTGGCACCCAGTCCTCTGAGATCATGTATGGTGAATGGCCAGAGATGTAAAACATTGTTTCGGGAGAAGGCATCTCGTTTCTCAATAACCACCACCTTGGCTCCCAGTAAGGATAAGTCGATGGCTGTGCGAAGACCACAAGGGCCAGCTCCAATGATGAGACACTGAAAAAACATAGCTGCTTTCAGGGAGAAGGCAGCAACTCTTGAGAATTCCACATTTCTAGAAAAGTCTTATCTCACCACCACCTTTCGTAGAGACCTAAATTAGAGTATTCTCCCAACTACCAGGAAGCCCTGAAAAGCATTTGAGTCACAGCAGAACATCACCAGGGGCTGGAGGTCAGCCAATGACTGCCATGAATGGAAAAGGCTCTTGTCATAGTGGGCATAACTGGCATATGTTCATCTTGAATGCCTGGCAAAGCAAGTATATCTGACACCCATTGAAATGGGTCATCACTTCAACAAAATTGGAAATTGCATCTCATATTTCATCAGTAGGAAAGAACTGGTTGAAAAGTTTCTTAGCCAAGCAGAGTTTTGCCTTGGGAAGACAAAGATAATTAAATATACAGTCCAGGCAATCATTAAGAATCTGCAAATCCAAAAGTGATGAACAAGTTGCAGAGATGCTTCCGGACCCTGCACCAAGCAAAGTCATCTGGGACACCCAGAAGAGGGGCAGGTGGGTGAGCCCATCACACGTCCAAACAGAGCCGAAGCAAAGAAAATCTCCAAACTCCACAATCTCCGCCATATTCATGGCCAGACTCCACTGCTTGGGACAAGCCTCATCCAGAAATTGATCTGTTGAAAAACTCAGGTATGTGGATTTTATGACTGAAATCTCCTGGCTTCCACAAATTTGGGGATTGGCTACCTCCCCCCTCTCCCTGTTCGAGAAGCCTGGCGGTCATGCCCATGTACTGCTGCTGGTGCCGAATAAGGTCATTAACTGGCCATAATCCAAGACTTATCAATAAGTCTCAAAAGCAATCAATAAGCTGCAGAGATGCTTCCAGACCCCATGCCAGGCTCTGTCATCCAGGCCACCCAAATTCTTGGAGTGTGTAGTCAAGAGACATCTCTGCACCACTGATAAACCAGAAATAGCACACCACATTGGATAGGATGTAAAGTAGAAGGCAATCAATGAATGACTGTGGGAGATATATATATATATATATATATATATATATATATATATATATATGAGACTAATATCCAAGGTGAGGGTAAATGGGCCAGGAAGACAGGTCAATGGATGGATGCTTGCCATATGAGTGTGTGGGGAATGAAGGACACAGGTGAAGGGATACCTGATAACCTTTAATTATCTGTATTGCAAACCACAAGGCCCAAAATGGGGGAGGGGGAGGGAGGGAGAGGAAGAGAAAGGGAAAGATGGAGAGAGGCGAGAGAGAGAGAGAGAGAGAGAGAGAGAGAGAGAGAGAGAGAGAGAGAACGAGAGAATGTCACTATAGTGGCAGGCATTGGGATGGGGTGGAGGAGCGGAAGGGAAACTGGGACCGTTGGTGGTGACGAAGGGATGAAGGGATGGGTGTTGAAAGATTATATGACTGAAATCCAATCATGAATAACTTTGTAAACGTGTATATCACTGACTCAATTTTTTTAAAATGCAAAAAAAAAAAAAAAGGTACTCAGTCTTGATTAAGAAAATTTAAACACAAAGCTTAACTTGTACCATGCTAGTAATCTCTTCTACAAGGGCTTCATGTCTCCATGGTGCAAATCAACAATATTTACCCACTTTCTTCTAAGGAAAAAACTTTTGATCATTTTTATCAAATCACAACAACCAATATAAAAGAAATTACTCAGGGCCTGCTACAGGAGTAGGCTTGAGAAGTGGGTGGGAAAATTGGGAATAATCGTGGTGGGAAGGTGAACAGTGGTAGGATTAGTGTTGGAATATTAAATGTAATAAATTATGAACAACTTTATAATAATTTTTTTGAAAAAAAATTATACACACACAGGAATCTGAGAATCACTTCACAATGATTCCCAGGAGGAAACTTTTAGAAGACAAAGTTTTATGCATGTGCCCCAAAAAGTCCCGGACTTTCTGAAGACCTGAATCATAGGTCGACACTCTAAAAATCTGAACTAGTTTGTACTGCATTTTCAGAAGAAAGACACCTAATATTTGGGCTTTGTTTTATTCTTATCATTTTGTGTTTTTTTTGGGTCATACCCAGAAGTGCTCAAGGGCTACTCCAAGCTGTGCACAGGGAACCATATGATACCCAGGATTGAATCCTGGTCTTCTGCACACAAAGTATGAACATTTTTATTCTTAAAAAACTTCTAACTTCCTCATTGAAGTCATGTATTTGAATTTTATGATTTTTTCTAATAAATATGTACCAAAATACAAATATACAAGGGGTGGGTCTCCAGTTATCCACAGGAAGGCAAATTAAAACTCACAAAAAGATGGTTAGCAGACATAATGTCATTCGCAACTACATTCCTGACAGTATTTTCCTAATTTCCCATAGGTATTCTTACATAAGGAAGAAACAAAAAAATGTAGTACTCCCTCTCCACTCTTCAAACCCACATGTCCAGTCTAATTCATGAAAATTGTTTTAAATTTATAATTGTTTCTAGATTTAAAGAAAGAAATCAGAAACTATATTTGGCAAGCTGGAGACATAGTATAGCAAATAAGGCGCTAGCCTTGCACACAGTCAACCTGGCTTCAACCCCTGGCACTGCATATGGTCCCTGAGGACCACCAGGAGTGATCCTGAAAGCAGAGCCAGAAATAAGCCCTGAGCACTGCTGGGTGTAGTCACGAAACAAAACTTACTGACCAAACTGACCTTTGGCATTCAAATGCAAAGAGGACTGAAGTCTGGTGCAAATCTCCCAAACCTGGCAAATACTATAACAAGCCATCATGACTTGGTGAAGATAATATGTCAAGTACCCCAAACCATCAGACAGTATGCCAACAGAGCTATAAGTGATTTCTCGGCTAAATAAGCTGCATTCCCCCTCAACCTGAGGTCCAAAAAGATCAATAAAACGCACCTTAACCACACAACTTCAGCTTGCTCTTAAATAATTAAGACCCCACAAACTCAATATGCAAATACACAGGATATATTTGGAACAGGATCTGGCATATGGAACAGTCAAATGAACACAGAGAATGGAGCCAGATCCATGAGTCTGAATAAAGGATATGCTTGACTAGAAGTCTACAGGGCTGTGGTTAGATGTTCCTACTCAGTTGCTTCTTCCGTTCTACCTATACTCAGTCTTGTCTTTTCTGGTCAAATCCTAAATCAGTGTCTCCGGAAGACAGTCAAAGCCTTACCTTGGTGTTAGTGCAAGCTTTTCCCTTTTTGTAGTCTTTATGACTCCCCCGTTTGTCCAGCTTTGCCCAGAGGGCTTTGGCTTTCCAGTAGTTAAGCTTGGATTTGAGTTTGTGATAAAAGGAACGGTAGTCCTTAGGCTTCAGCTCCAGGTGGTCACAGAGTTCTTGGAAGGTCTTGAGAGTTCCTTTGCAGGTAGTGGCCTGAACAAACCGGTCAAAGAGGACATGAGCGCGATTCCTCGTCTCCTTACTCCCCTCCATGCTTCCCCGCTGACGGGAACTTCCCTCAGCACAGAGGGCAGTGGGACGACGCAGCTGATCCACCTGACACCGTCAAGTTAACCTAACCAAAAAAGAAAAGGAAAAAGGAATGCTCAGAAAATGCAAATTTAAATCTGCAAACATTTTCTAGAAGACGTAAGTAGCTTCTCCCTAAGTAGTAAAGTCATTCACCCAACATCCAATACAGAATGTATACCCTGTGTACTCCAGGCTCCTGTCTGAGGACCAAGGAAAAGGAGTGAAAAGATGCTTTCAAAAGAATCTTCATTTTTATGAATGAGACAAACTCTCGAGAGGTTACACATGGGGTTAAGTGTACCGTACTGAGTGATTCTCAGCCAATCAGGCCAGAAGTTTGCTGTAAGGACACGAAATAAAGACCTCAATCGCCCTCTAGATCGGCAGTGGCTCAGAGGCCTCCAAGATCACACTCACTGGTGCTCAGAAGATGATGTGGTGCTGTGAATTGAACCTGTCAGCCCATGCAAGGTTTAACCACTGTAACTATCTTTCTGACAACCCCCCTCCCCATTTTTTTTAACCAGGGCCATTGGTAACTGGGACTAATTCCTAGCTATAGTTGGCACCATGGCGAAGATCTGATGCTTTGGTACACGGTAATGTAATGCTGCTCAAGCCCAAAGGTGTTCTCAGCCTGAGCACCTAAGCTACCTTCTGGCTCCCCCATGTGCTCCCTTATCTATTTTTTTTTTATTGTTGTTTTTTTGGGTCACACCCGGCGATGCGATGCACAGGAGTTACTCCTGGTTTATGCACTCAGGAATTACTCCTGGCAGTGCTCAAGGGGACCATATGGGATGCCGGGAATCGAACCCAGGTCTGCTGCGTGCAAGGCAAACGCCCTACCTGCTGTGCTATTGCTCCGAATTTGTTTGATCATTTGGGGCACCGAGTATTATGTATTCATTGTCACTACTTAGACATACATCAGGATAGTCAAATGCAAAGGGACGAAATTATAACTAACCATAGGAAATTCAGAGAAATAGGGCAGAGCAATGAGATAAGCACTAGATGCTGATGACCCTACATGTGCTGAGACTCTAAAGAAGTCACTGTCTCAATGGCCATGAGTTTTCCCTGATAGAAGAGAAGGTTAAACTGATGTCTATAATGCTTTTCTCATTTTGAAATTTGGGGTATAGTACTGAGAGAGCTGTCTGCTACAGATACACCACCAATGTGCCACTAGTGTGACGGAACTGCAATGGAAGGAACACTATTTTAAGAAGACACTTTTGGGCACAGAGAAAAACTAAGAAGGGACTTGTTGATTACTCTGTTCATAAGGAATCTGAAGAAAGAAGCAAATCAATTTAGTGAACAGAAGGTAGAGGGAATAACTGCACTAATACAATGAACAGCCACTTCCCCTCTTAGATGTTCCAGTTAACAAACACGACATTTGAAAGATATTAATTCCTTATCACAAATATAACAACCAAAGTACACTAAGTCAACACGTAGTCAACAGGTTCTTGGAAACTATGATTTTAGGTAGAGTAACATATAACAAAATTAATCTTAATCTAGTATCTATCAGCAGAAGTTAAATTCCAACAGCGTATTTTTGGTCACAGAAAGTATCATTGCGCTTCTAAATAATGCTCTAAAAATACTATGTTTGGCAGTCATTTGGACTCATTCATTCATTTTTCAACCTGCTTATTTCAGTTTAGTGTCTCAAGTAACTTGCGAGCATAGGAAGGTCCAATCTTGAACAGACTGCCTTTCTGCAGCAGAGCATAGTCACACAAAGACCTAGGTTCACTCTGATGGAGCAAGTTAAACAGACCAGACCCTAATTTGCTAAGCAGATGAGAGAAGAAAACCAAAGGACTAGGAGAAAAGTTTACACAGACATGGAAAGAGTATATAAAGTTCACAGAGACTCTGGTTCTGGCTAGAAAATTGACACCCAGAACCTGAATCACTGGCATAACAAAATGTCGAACAAAAGAATATTCAAGGACCTACTATATTACTTAACAACCGCTCCTGACTCTGAATATAAAAACTACACTGACAGAAAAAGACTCTTCTAATATCCCCATGTTCAAGGGTCATTCAAGAAATGAAATTAGGAGCAAGAGATCCCAGTTAAGCTGAACCTCACTTTGAACTCTAGCATCATGTGGTGTCCAAGTACCACTGGCTACAACCCTGAGAGCCCTAAACTCCACTGGGCCCTGAGCACCCCCAGGGAGCTGTACCACATACCCAGACTCGAGTATTAAACTCTCAGTGCATTTGACTAAGGGAGGGAAGGGAGAAAGGAGGAAATTAAATGGAACTAACCTCGTTTCCCATAAGAAAAAGTTTATACAAGATAAGCAAGAAACATTTTAGCTGAGCTGACACAGGTAGGCCCGTTCTCTGAGACCAGGATTTCTGGAGCCTCTTCAGGATGGGGGCTGACCAAGTCCCTGCCCTGTTGTGCCCAGTGCTCTACCCACACCTGACTCCTTGCTGGTACATAAACAGCGCAGCTGAGACGGCATGCAGCTGAATCATCCAAGTCCCACAATTCCTGGAGCATGTGGCCACCAATGTCACAGCCCTGACAGCCCAGTAGGAGCACATAAAATTAGGTGGGAAAGCTGGGTAAGATGCCCACTAAGCTCAATGAGGGAAAACAGTATCTAGCAGTAGAAGGCTCTACTAGTACCTAACAAACAGCTCAGTAAATCCTTGGACAATGACTTTAGAAACACCATTATGAGATATATGTTGTAACAAGAAATAAAAGTAAATTATTTTGTGCCCGCCAAGGGAGCAGGCTGGAGAGGTGGGTGGGTAACTGGGGACAATGGGAGGGAAGCTCACACTAGTGGTGGGATTGGTGCTGGAACACTGAATAGCTGAAATAATTGCATTATGAACAACATGTGTCAATCGCAGTCTTTAAACAATGTTTCAAACGTCAAAGACATTCTAGGGGCTGGAGCTATAGCACAGTGGGCAGGGCATTTTCCTTGCACAAGGTTGACCTGGTTCAATTCTCAGCATCCCATGTGGTCCCCGAGCACCACCAGGAGTAATTCCTGAGTGAAGAGCAAGGAGTAACCCCTGTGCAACGCTGGGTGTGACCCCCATTCCCCCAAAAAAAACCTTCTAAAGTTTCTTTTAAAAGTCCATTATGGGGAACCGCAGCCTCAGTACAGAATGGTTTTGTGCTTGCCTTGCATGAGGCTGACCTAGATTCAATCCTTGGCCCCTGACATAGTCTCCCAAGACTCTGGCTAAGGAATGACCCCTGACCACAAAGCTGGGAATAAGCCCTGAGCATTACCAGGTGTGGCCTAAAAACAAAAACAAAAAATAAAAAGTCCATGACACGTCCAGAGAGATAGAACAGGAGTTAAGGTGCATATGGCCAATCCCACTTAAATCCCATCACCACAAATGTTTTTTTGAGCACTTCCAGAGACCATTCCTGAGCAGAGCCAGGAACAGCCCTTAAACACTGGTGGGTATGGCCCTAACCAAAACAAACAAAAATTCCACAGTTTCTCTTATAAACCCAAACTAATCTTACTATGTGGTAGAGAGTTAAATGACTTGCATGAAGAGGAAGAATCAGATGTGTTTAACCAAAACAATGAAAAGTATGGCCCAATATTAGAAGCAATGGGCTAGCGTGTTCGCTAAGTCAGAGGTTCTCTTTGCTTCTTGCCTCTGTGGGGAATTTTGTAGTTTTATTTGCTTTTGTAAGGAGACAGCATTCTGCAACCCTGACCCTGTAGACCCTACCCATATTCAAAGCTAATTTCAACTCCAGTCAGTCAGAATGTTTAGAAAGCTTTGAATATACCTTACCTGATCTCTTTGCCTCATGTCAAGGAATACAATTACTTTTCTTTCCAAATAGCTGGCACCTGACTGAAGCCAATATTATAAAGATCCTGGCACAGGAATTTCTAAGTATTTCCCTGTCAATGTCTATGTTGTGTTCACAGGTCACTAAGAGAGTCTCAGGTATTTCTTTCCTTTTTTTGGGGGGGGGGGAGGGGACAGGTGGAATGCCTCAAGAGGTGCTCAGGAGAGCCCTGGGACCTTCTTGTTGCCAATGGTTCAATATGAGATCAGTGATGAGATGCTGCTTGGATGTCAGGAATTAACCACTCAACTCCAAAAATTCTTGCGGGCTTCCCGCAATGATGACCAGGAGACCATGTGGTCCCAGGGATAGAACCAGGGTCAGTTGCATACAGGACAAGCACCTTTACCCCAGCACTGTCTCTCCAGCCCACTCTGGCATTGATCGTCAAAGAATTCTGTTATGTAAACTCACATCCCCTCAACTGGCTGTAGCCTTACTCTACTTGAATTAGCTTTCCAAGTGCTACTGATCTGTGGGAGAGATAACACAGTGCTTACAGTACATGTCTTGCATGCGGCTGACCCTAAGCTGATGCCCTGCACTACAGGTATCCATTCCCCACCAAAACACTGTCATGTGTGGGCAAACCACTGCAGAGTCTGAACAGCAATGTATGTCCTGAAACCCACGGGGCTGGAAGGGGCTTTCAATGCCGCTTGAGTGCCATTAGGGTGCCCACCCACCCCAACCCCTCCAAAAAGAACAGCTGGCCACCACAGAAATTTTCCAAATTGAATCCCACCAGAGCCAGTAACAATGGCATTAATACCTAGTGCTCATCCTCCTGTTAATGTAAAATACTTTCCAATTAACAAATTTCCTAGGTAGCTGCAGAAATGCCTGCATCCAAGTAGCAGGCACATATTAAGTGCCTGACCTAAGGGATTCCAACCTGCAGGTCACTAATGACAACAGATAAACAAAGATAAGTTGGTTGTGGAACAGTGTGACAGGCACCCAAGGTAATACTACACACAATTAATTCCCTAGGGCTGTGTCACTTTTCCTACTTTGCAAGCCAAGTGGCTGCAGCAGTAAAAAAAACCCTTGAGTGCTACATACGACTCCACAGCCGTTCTCATCTGATAAGGGAACTGAAGAGGCATTGGGGGCCACTGGAGGAACAGCTTGTAGGGGCCGTCTAGGAAAGTCATCTGCTTTGTTGAACGCGCACTCTCCCACTCCCCGTGACCAATGCCTGAGCATGCTCCCCGGGTCTCTCCAGGACCACCCCTGGGCACTATCCATTTCAGCAACAACCATCAAATCTAAAGACCAGGAAATCTGATGAAAGAAACGGGAAATCCTAGGGACGAGAGAACCCAGGTATGAAGCGGAGAAAGGGAAGAAGGACCCAGAGCAGGGAAGAGGAAGAAGAGGGCAAAGAGTTCCTAAGGCGTCCGTTAGCAGTGGTGCAGATGGGAGGTGACGATGCCCTGTGGGTCCTGCCGGTGGCAGCTGGGTGCCGCTGACTCAGAGCCATGCACACATTCCTTGGCTATGGAGCAGAGTGCTGGAGAGACAGATTATAAAGTACATGCACGAACACGGTTTCTATTTTCTATTTACACCAAGGCTGTCACTGACTAACTGCTGATGATGAGAACACTCAATTCCCACTAGCTCTTGGACTGGGGGTGGGGTGAGGGTATTTAAGGGACAGCAAAAAGAACTACCTTAAAAATAGAAATATAAAACAATAAGAAATACTCAAGAGAACAAAACCAGGCCGAGCTTAGAAAATTTCATTCTAATCAAGGTATTGTTAATTTAGCAGCAGGTGTGCACGGCATTTTATGAAGCAACCCATGAAACGTTCCTTTGAATTCAGTCAGTGGTATGATTTTGCCTAACAGGTCTTACACACATACACACACACACACACACACACACACATATAATCAGATAAATAATTTTTTTCTTTTCAGAAATATTTGCCTCAAGATTCCTGATCATTCTTTCTGCAGCAAGGGTCATTCTCAACTATGAACGGGGACAGTGAGGGCCACCCCTCAAGGGGTCTGAAGTGACTAAATCAGTCTACCTAGGAATAAGACTCCTTGTGTTTAAAATCTTAGGCACTGATTTACAATATTGATAATGGTAAGGTTTCAAATATAAAACATTCCAATTCCACACCCTCTACCAGAGTGTCAGCTTCCCTCCATCACTGTCCCAATGTCCACTATCATTTGTTATCTTGCAGCCCTGAGACAAAGTTCTCTGGGTGTCTAGGAAGCACGCAAGCTCCACACACACCAAGGAAGGCAGTCTTGTTTCTGCCAATACTCCATTTCCAGCTCTTCTGTTTAGTATAAAACAGATGCTCAGAAGGATGCTGCAGAAATCGGAAACCAGTACCCCACCTCACCTCCCAAGGTGGATCTGCCCGACAGTCCTATGCTACCTGACATTCCGCCAAGACTTAATGATCTCCTGATCCACTAAATGTGGGCTTCCTTAGGGTTGGGACAAGGTCTTTGTAGTTAAATCCTAATATGCAGTGGAAACAAATCCCTCGGGGATGGGGCACAACCAGCGATGCTCAGGGGTTACTCCTGGTTACTCCTGGCAAAGCATTCAGGAATTACTCCTGGTGGTGGCTGAGAGACCATATGGCTTGCTGGGGATTGGACCCCGGCTGCATGCATGTAAGGCAAGCACTTTACCCACTGTACTATCTCTCCATCCCCCAAATCAAATCACTTTTTTTTTGGCTTGGCACTCAGGGATCTCCCCTGGAGGGGCTTGGAGGATCATATGGGGTACTAGGAATCCAATGTGGGTCAGCCATGTGCAAGGACTGGCCAGGAATACAGAACCCTATAGGTTTTAGAGGCAGAGGGAAGCATTAGCTGACGCAGGCTTGACAGGGGTAGGAGGAGGAAACCGGCTCCAATGTTACAAAGATTTAGAATGGGTTCCCCTACAGCGTTGTGTAAGAATGCAATGGTCAGGGCTGGAGAGATAGTACAGTGGGTAAGGTGCTTGCCTTGCACGTGGCTGACCCAAGCTCAATTTCGATCCCCAGCACCCCATATGGTGCCCTGAGCCTGCCAAGAGTGATCCCTGGGCACAGAGCCCTGAGCACTGCTGGGTGTGGGCCAAAACAGAAAAAAAAAAAAAGAAGAATGCAATGGTCAATCTGGAAAGGCAGTAAGAGCAAACAGTAAGAATGTGGCACTGTAGTTATTAATCGTCACACCTTATTCTGAGCCCTCCTGGGAATTCTGAAAAGAGCATGAACTAGATGACAACTGGGTGGTCCTCCAAGTCTGTGGGATTCTGTAAGACACTGGAATGCCAAGGCGCCTATGCTCTGTCTTTCCTAACTTTTTATTCTAGTCTCTTTACTAAAAACATTTTTCACCCCATGAAAAGCAAGTGAAAAATACCATAACAGTTGAGAAATGAGTTGCATCAGAAATAAACTGACCTCAGTCTTGTGGCTGTCACCCCAAACAAACACTAAAAAGTCCAAGTCAAAACCAAATACACTGTCTACATAATGGCTGATGGGGGTGCCAACCCCTGCCCCCAGCTAACCCAGAAAAATTAGGAACCAAAAAGAACTATACCTGAGCACTGATACCTTACAAATGTTTAAACAATAAACAATGCCCACCAAAATCACAGAGTATTTCAGGAATTGAGGTAATGGATATAAAATGTTTTGCAGTACCAACCACGTGGCAAGATCCAATAACGACGTAGTGTTATGAGGCTGGAGAGCCAGGATATGGGGGAGGGTATGTGCCTTGCATGCAGCGGACCTGGGTTTGATCCCAGGAGCCCATGTGGTCCCTCAGCCTGCCTTGCATGAGGCTGATCCGGGTTCAATCCCCAGTACCCCAAATGGTCCCCCAAGTCTGCCAGGAGTGATCCCTGAACACAGAGCCTGGAGTAAACCCCCACGAGGTGGTTCTGGAACCAGAATAAAAACAAAAGACATTCTATCAGAACAAGATAACCCTAGCAATAAGAGGCTACACTTGGACTAAAATAAAGGCTACTTGTATAATAGAATGAAAGAGTTCAGATTTCTTTTTGAAAGAAAATGTCTAGAAATTTGCTTTGTTTCTTCATTCCTCTTTCTGTTCTGGTCCATCTGTGTCCAGAAGGTACAATAACAGCATTGGGTAGGAAGGGCTAATGCGGTTAAGATTTATATCAGTAAAGTTCCTGCCAAACTCAGCTGTTAGACTAGCAAAATAAAAGGACTTCTTTGAATAATGTAAACAGAACTGACACTCCTTAGTATCAAGACAGCCACGGTAGCATCAGCAGTGACTAACAATCTGCTACTGCCCACTCCGTTCTCTTTTGCTCTTCACCATAATCACGTGAGGTAGAATCTCTACTTCATTTTGTAGATAAACAAACTGCAATTTGAAGAAGTTTGGAGGTCACACAAGAAAGCGGCACAGCCATGGACTGCAAGTAAACCTGTCTACAGCCTTTAAACAGTCCTTAGTCATTACGAGAAAAATGCAGCTTAAGAAGTAAAACTCATCATGCTCCTGCCTAGGAGCCAGAACCTGCAGATACTGACGAACGTGTCTGCTGGGAAGACAGCTACTCAGCCATCAATAAGTAGTCTCAAGTGAATTTAGCAATGACATACAATACAGGATTCTTTTTCTTCTCACAACTTATCGCTGAATTTTCTTCTTTGAAAAGGGCCACTTTCATGAAGGGAAATAATGGTGATCCGGTTTCGTGGTAATTCTTTCTACTGGCTGCTAAAAGGTTTAGCATCTAAAACAGCACTAACACAGTACTTATCAGTCTGCATTCTTTGGCAGGCTCTCAAGTACCTTGGCCACCAGTAACACCTTTGAGAGGAGTTGCTTCACAAAACATTTTTGAGTCAACTAATAATACTCCATTCCTTGTATGAGTAAAGAACTGAGTTCACTGTGGGTCATGACAGGAGGTAGTTTTCAGCCTACCGACTAGCAAAAGTAGAGACCGGGAGTTAAGAAGACACCAAAGATGAACACTTTCCAGCCCTTCAGAGCTGTGGGCAGTGCTATCATCTTTTCTTTCTTTCTTTCTTTCTTTCTTTCTTTCTTTCTTTCAATTGATTTATTTCTTTCTTTCCTTTTGAGTTTCATTTTACTTATTTTTTTGCTTTTGGGGTCACACCCAGCGATGCACAGGGGTTACTCCTGGCTCTGCACTCAGGAATTACTCCTGGTGGTGCTCGGG
>JAOXYA010000005.1:22960507-22972166 GCA_028565675.1 Sorex palustris | reverse complement strand
GTTGATCATCGATTTGCTCGAGCGGGCCCAGTAACGTCTCCATTGGAGACTTTTGTTGTTACTGTGTCTGGCATATGAACAGTTATGAACTGGTAATTATGAACAGTTTAGTTTTGGCTGACTGAGTACTACTGGAAGTAACTTCTGAGCACCTTGAACACTGTCTAGAAACCCCACAGCCCTAGTATACATAAACTTGGGAAAAGCAAGATTTCCTAGGCTAGTTTTACCTAAACTATAAATTATGACAGTGAGAAAATTCCAATCAGGGGTGGGGTCGGGGGTTGAGCAAGACCCTACAGTTCTCAGAGCTCACTCCTGGCTCAGGGGACCAAATGCATTGCTAGGGATGGAATCTGGGTCAATGCATGCAATATAGGCCACTACACCTTACCACTATACTATCTCCCTGACCCCAGTAATAAAGATTTTAAAGATTTGATTAAGATTAAAAATTAAGTTTTGTATCTGTGGTTGGATACAAATAAGTTTTGTTCTCTCTGTATTTGCTTCAGTAATTAAAGTATTAATGCAGAAAGTTAGTTTTTACTTGAATATTTTAGTAAAATAAAATCTCAGTTAATATTTAATGAAATAAAAATAAAGTTTTGAACCAGTTTCCTTAGGGTTCACTAACCAAGTTTTTAAAAAAACCTGCTTATATGTCAATGGTCCACAGCAGAGTCTGGCAAGCTACCAGTGGTATATTTGATATGCCTAAAACAGTAACAATAATGGGCCTCATTACCCTGACCCCGAAAGAGCTTCCAATATGACACTGGGCTACGCTAGCATGCAACAGGGACGAATGCAGATGTTACTGGCGCCCACTCGAGCAAATCAGTGAACAATGAGATGACAAGTGATACAAATGAATATGTCAATAGAGAATAAAGAATTTTAATAGGCTGACTCATTCAACTATCACTGTTTTTGTCCATTCATATTATCTCATTTGTCTACTAAGTCAGTAACGTTCTCAGTTGTTCTAAGTAACTTTTGATTACAATACCTTCTCTTCAAATAACAAATTAAAGGCAGCCTTTCCTGGAGGAAAATAATATATTAAATAATTCTTAAATCCAGTCCATCAAAACTTGTGCTTACCATCTGACTCTGAAGTAGCTCGAATGATCAAATAACTGCTAGGCAAAGGCTGAGTTATGGATCCAACTGCTTCACCTTTTGGACCCTTAAAAACAAAACAAATGGTGTAGAGTTTAGGAAATCTCCCCCTTCTGGTACCCATAATTAAATGCAATACTCTAAGTTAGGCATCAATTATTTAAAATAAGTCTCATAATTATTATTAAGTATAAATGCTGACATTAAATCTATTTTCTAAATAATGTTGTAATTTATAACATTAAATAGCTAATGTTTTTATTAACACTAAAATAGCAGTTTCTTTTTTAATCAAGAAAGCAAATGTTGCCTTGCTCTTCAAGTCCATGTTTTCCCTTGATGACATATCTTGTTTGCTTGTCTCAATGCCTGCCTATTTCCACTCTAGAGAAACCTGTGTTCTCTCTCATACATGCAATTATTCTCTCTCCCTTCACATCCTAACTTTTTTGCTTCACAAAAAAAAGAATGCAACTATTAAGAATTAACTTTTAAGTATTAACATTTATGAACTTTTTCTTTCTCAACAATACACCATCTGAACAGAAAGTTAAATCATGTTTATCAACCAACAACTTTATATTGTTCGTATTGAAAAGAAGCATAGAATTCACCATATTGGACAGATTATAATTTAAGAGGTAAAGAGAAATGATTTTGACTATAAGTAGACAAAAATAAACCTCAACTTTATAACCTTATAATCAATTATATATTTTTTACAAATAACAACTATAAAAACAAACTATTATTTCCAGAAACAAGAATGAAAAAAGGACTTCTGTTGTAAGATGGAGTTGCTTGTTTTAGAAGTATAAAACTCCAGAAAATCTATAATAATTAGAACAGTAATGGTTAAACTCACAAGTTTTCTCTGGAAAGAAAATTCAAGGACTAAATTTCTGATATAATTTTAAATTAAAAAAGCATCACTATTTAAGTTGTAAGATCAAGGAAAATGCATTTTAAGAAGCATAAACATTAGAAAATGCAGTCAACACTAAAAAGTAAAAGAAATGTCAATAAAATTTCAATTGTGTTCTCAGGCACTCAGGTTTACATTAAAATATTCTTAATGATTTAAAATTTCACCATAATTCTAACAATTCCTAAGGACAGAGGAAAGGATATAAAAACTTTAACACAGAGAATAGCAATGGAGAGAGCTAAAGTGAGTGGAACATATGATTTTGCAATCCCCAAAACTGCCTGCTGGCATTTTATGGACTCTTTTTAGGTGCAATCCTGGTCGCCCCAGAAATACTGGGTCTGAGCAATCACACTGTCAGGGCTCCTACCACAAGGCCAAGCATCACTAGGAGAGATGCCCAAGCTCTCAAGCACAGGTGGGCAACCTCCTAGCCCCTCGAACTATAGTACAAATAAACATTTTTGAAAGTAACTTTTATTTGAAAATCAAATGACATATAAATACCAGAGGTTTTACGGGTTGACTCCTTTCACTGGAGGAATCACCTAATCCTACATTGGATCCTACATTCATCCCTGATATTGTTGCACACTAGAGAAATTGAGATTTGAAAGTTCCAGGACTTTTCCTATGTTTACTCATACTGACCATTATGCAATTTGGAACAAGCTAAAAACTTAAGCCTATGTTTAGCTGGTGCAAATCTCATGAGGTCTAATTAAAGGGGGAACTCTAAATCTTTTATTAAAATTAAAGGTACCTCAGAAACAAAGCAATGCTCGCTTTGTAAATTCCTCAGCAGAACTCATTTGTTAAGCTAGCACATATTTGTAGTATTACTTGGTTATCAAATATGGCATTTAAATTTTCCCGATTAAATAAATGCTCTTATAAAAACAGAAGGGGGCTACAGTTATACTTTTTAACCTATATTAGCATTTAGAACTCCATTTTCACAGAAAGTTGTCTCTCACAAGAATAGAACTGTCTTTTCTTATAGACATCTTATCACATCTCTACATCTCTAGAAACAAGACCACAAAAAGACTTGGAGTTTCTGCTTAAGGATAATTACAACTCTGGCAAGGAGGAACAATTAAAATGATGCAATAATATGAAGCAAATTTAGTCACAGCAAGTTAAAAAAAAAAAAGACAAATGGAATCCCAATTGACCAAGGGGATATTAAGGTACAATATAAATTTGGGAGACATTTCTTAGGGAAATTTTTAAGTTCAGCCATAGGGGTAAACAAAATCTTTTAGAGAGTAATTCATTATGATTAATGACAGAAAGGAGAATAGTTCGTTTGGAAACAGAAATAAATTTAGAAATCCTAGTAAAGGACAACAATCCTATAAATTCCTAAGTGATTTAGTTTAATTCTACTCAAATTTTTTTTCTTTTAATTTTTCTGCTTTTTGAGTCACACCCAGAGATGCACAGGGGCTACTCCTGGCTCTGCACTCAAGAATCACTCCTCGAGGTGCTCTGGAGACCATATGGGATGCTGGGAATCAAACCCAGGTTGACTGCATGATGTATAGGCAAATGCCCTACCCACTGTACTAACACTCCAGCCCCAGTCTACTCATATATCATAATCTTTAACTTTTTATCTATATAACAAATGCTTACTTACCTTCACAGCCCAAATAGATTGCTCCAAAGGATGGAAAAGTTTGAAACAAAATCCATCCTTTTTTGATGGACGCTCAATGATTTCACAGGCATTCAAAAGGACTGTCCCTACCCACTGACCGTTTTTCTGGGTTTTATAGATCAGTAGCACCCCAGGTTTCAACACACACCACAGCTTGGTCCAGCTCTTTAAAGTACCACGAATCTACAAAAAAAATAAAGTTTAAGTACAGTGGGTACACTGATGGGTGTGGTATTGGAATTATGAGCATGGGAAACTATTATTAGCAGTACTGTAAACCACAGAATCTAAATTGATATTTTTTTATTTAAGAAATAATACTCTGAAAAATAAAAGAAATAATGCTCAACCATTTTTGTTATTTTTTTTTTACTCAGCCAAAAGTGAGTACCCACATGTTTTGAGAATACTGAAGCAATGCTATGGTACATGTATTTATATGTATTCATCTGTGTTATATGTATATGTTGGTTTTTTCATTCGTGCATCTATACAAGTATATGTACATATGTGTGTGCATGTATGTTTATATGTTATATGTGTGTATTTGGGTATGTGAGTATGTGTACTGATCTTTGCTCCTGACTAAACTCTAAATACCCTGGAATTTCCTGGGGTGGGTGGGGATAAATCTGGGTGAATTCCTGGATGAGGGTTTCATTACCAAGAACAGTCACCTGGAACTTTCCACTCCAGTTCCATTCTCCTGGAAAGAGAGGAGCTGGAAATCAACTTACTAACCAATCATACCAGTGTGATGAAGCCTCCATAAGAGTCCTGATTGTTGGAGTGTGTATGTTGGTGAACATATCAGCACACAAGGAGTGTGAGACACTCAAGCCTAGTCTACAGAGGCAGATTCTGCACTCTGGGGCTTCCAGACTTCTGCCTATATATGTTCAACTGGCTGTTCACCTGTATTCCTTATAATCTTCTTGGTTACAAACCATTTAATATCTGTGAGCCATACTAGTAAATTATCAAACTTCTGGATGGGGCCTGAGGAACTCTGATTTACCACTAGTTTCTCAGAAGTATAGGTACAGTACAGAAGTAACCTGAAAGTTGCCATTAGTATCTACAGCAGGCCTTATGAGACCAAACCACTAACTCTGAGATCTGATGCTAATTCTAGGTAAGAACAAATTGAAGGACACTCAGTGGATGTGACTCCCTCGCTTAAAGTGTGGAAAGCCCACATACCTGGTGTCAGAAGTGGTGTGTGTACAAGTGTGAGGGTTAGGTGAAAACACAGGGTTGGGGAGTGATTTCCCCCTCAGCTCCTCTCAGTGACACAAACTTCCCAGGGAAGAGCTTCAGTGAGCTGCAGAAACAGCCCCTGAGAATCTGGAGTGATTCATTCCTGTTCCCATGAGCAATTCCTGTTTAGATCCTTTGCTTGGGTGTTAAGTGAAATAATCCACTCCAAAGCCAGTGTCTAATCATGGTGGGTGTTTCTGGTGTCATTGAGGAACCAAAACTATGGCATGGCAGGCTTCACTAGTGGAAGGGCAGCATAGGCCAGAGTTTCCATTTACTGGAACTTCAACAGCCCATTCCAAGAACAAAGGGTCTGTATCTAGAAACACCACAGGATGCCTAAAACCTGAACCTCCCAGGCCACAGCCAATCAGAAGAGCCTTGCCAGGGCCCACAGCACAGATGGTACTCCTAGATCAAAAGCACAAGCTTGTAATGGGCTAAGGTTGGGCACAGCCTATCATGTAGCGCTGTGCTCTTCAAATCTTAAAGATCAACCAATCCTGTAATAATACTGTTTAAGTACCCCGTTTCCTACTGTAAACCTTACAGAAACCTTGCTCTTTAAGAGCTCAGGGCTCTCAGCTTCAACCCGCTGCATCAGTGTTGTCTGGGAGACCAACCTGGAGCTTGTGATAAAGACACTCATGTGTTTGCATTAAATTCAGCTCCTTGGTGATCTTTGGGAAACTGAGTCACAGGTGTAACAGTCATCACCAAACTTCTGCCTGATGATAGAGAAGTTCCATATTCATCAATTTTTGTACTTGTCCCATATTATCATTTACCCATCAGCGCAGCTGGTGATATAAAAATAAGAGACCTGGGGCTGGAGCGATAGCACAGCAGGTAAGCCGTTTGCCTTGCACGCAGTCAAGCCAGGTTCAATTCCCAGCATCTCATTTGGTCCCCCCGAGCACCGCCAGGAGTAATTCCTGAGTGCAGAGCCAGGAGTGGCCCCTATGCATAGCCAGGTGTGACCCAAAAAGCAAAAAAAAAAATCAAAAAGATGACTTAAATATTTAATGAGAATAAGGCAATAGTGTGATAAACAGTGCTAGGAGCACAAGTTCTGGACTAGACAGCCTGACTCAAAGATCAGCTCTGACCTCCGGGGCAACCTCAGGCGTGGAGGCAGGCCAGCTCCTGCCCTACCAAAGCCCTAGCAGCTACACTCATGCCCCAAAACTGCTACACCATACCTCTGGCTGACTGGACTGCCCAGTTAAATATTCTGGATTTTCTGGAATGTGCAGCCACATTCCTGGCCACATGACATCTCCACACTGTACAACACTGACATCCCAGTAGTAGCACACCAGATGGGAATGAAATGTAGACGTCAACCATCTCAACTAAGAAAAACATCAACACAGAAGGCGTAACTTGCAACAACAGCATAGTATACCCTCAGGCAAGGACTTAATGTCCCTTGGCGAGATACAACAATTTTCACAAATTTTTTTTCTGCAGAAATAATTTTTGATCATTCTGTTAGTCATTTAGTGGTAACAAGAGACATAAGATAAATGTTGTGGGCCTGCTGTGGGGGCAGGCTAGAGGGGTGGTTGGGGAAAAGGAGACAATAGTGAAAAGAAGGTGACAGTGGTAGTGGGATTGGTGCTGGAATATTGAATACCTGTAACAAATCATGAAAAACTTTGTAAAACTCGTTGCTTAAATAAACTGAGGGGGGGGGAGGGAGGGAGAAAGGCCAGCTGCGCTAATGACTCACTGTATCTCTGAATTTCTTCACCTCCCTGGCCTCAGTTGCCTCACTGATAAAATGGGAGAATACACAACAGCTGCCTCAAAGGCTGACCTGTGGATTAAATGAGATTATTGCTACTAAACTGAATTTAGACTAGTGTCTGATACACAATTCCGCCTTCAATCCCGATTATATTTGCTTTTAAGCAAACCACTCTGAAAGCTCAGATAAAACGGAAAGAAAACCAAGCCTAAAACAGAGGCTCAATCCCAACACCTTTAGTCTTCTGAGGTTAAAACAACCTTCAAAATATTTCATAATAATACTAATGATAGATGGGGGAAGCATATGTTCTCAGAAAATTTTAATAACCTCAGAGCTGGGAATGAAGGCTTACTGCTGGAAATTGGTAAACGGGAATAAAATTAAAAGACAGTTTCTTGGCTCCCAGGATTGTGGGAAGGCAATGCAAGGTGGATTTGGGAGGGCAACAACTATTAGATGGTACCCTGCCAAGCCCTAGGGAACTTTCCTACAAGTGATAAAAAAAAAACAATCTGCCTGTTCCCTACTTATAGGTGGCAGGTCACTGTGACTTCCCCCTTCCCTAGAATCCATCTGTCCACTCTGTCATATATATATAGCCTGTCTGCCCTACGTGTCCTCCACAGTAGTATGGAGCTACTGTCTCCAGCAAGATTTCATTTTCCAGGCCCCCTGGGGGGTCATGTGGACAGATGCAGCCTCCATCAGACAGAAGGTTCCTGACACCCCATTGTCAGGTCACCGGGAAAGACCTGTGATGCTCTCCTCTATGATATCAGCCTTCATGGTCACCATCATACTGTCAGTGCTCAGTTCCTTCTTTGTGCTCATTTGAAGTCCTGGCTGCAAGGAAAAATGCGGGGGAAGCCGAGAGTCACAGAGAACAGTTCATGTTCATCTCTCCAGGTCAGACCATCTCTCCACAGTGAATGCAGCCCAGCAGACTGAAACTCCCAAAGAAAATCACCTGATCATGAAGGGGACCTGGGATCCAGAAAGCAGATGGCAGAGGGGAAGCCCTTACAAGAATAGCACACACAAATCCTGCCCAGGCCAATGTCACTGCACCTGCACTGAGGGTGAGCCAACTTCCATAGCAAAGCCGGTGTTCACAGCACATTCCTACAGCACACTGTGACTTTTACTACCATCAGATACACCCATAGCCCGTTTCAGCTGAGTCAGCTCCAGAAATGCCAAACAAAAGAAATAACCAATGCATGTTAACCAGTGTGACGGTCTACCCAACCTTCCCCTAAGTTTTCCTATCCTCCCTATGAAACAGTACTTTGGAATAAATACCCAGTAAGGAGACAGAAATTTCTATTTCTGTTTCTAATGAAATTGAGGATGGAGAGTCTATTCAATGAGACCCAGGCAAACAAAGGACAACCCGTGTCTGGTCTAATTTGAGGAAATAAGGACTAAGAACAAAGCAGAGTCAGTCCTCTGCAGAACAGCAGGGCAAAGGGTTTCCAGCAAGCATTTAGCTCTGTGCTCTGTTGAGTGTCACTAGTGTGACAAGTCCTACCCAAGAGGGGATCCTCAACAGGACTGCTTCCAGCTCCTGATCAGGTACCTCACTGGACCCACATGCCTCTGCCTTGCAGACTGTCCAGTAAGGGAACCACAGCAGATAGAACTGAAAATTCAGTTTCTCAGTTACACAGGCAGGATTTAAAGTATGGTACAGAACACTGCATCGCTGAAGAAGGCACCATTGGGCAGCACTGTCCCCAGGTCCATGACCCTTCCAGTCCAGACATTTGGGAAACAGAGCTCCCTCTCTGTCAAAGGTGCTTGGTAGGAGTAAAGAAAACACCTAGTAGAGAGTGACTGGGTCAGCACCCCAGGCATATGGCTGGGAGACTCTGGGCTTGGTGCTGCAAGTGGGTAAACCAATGCAAACTAAGTCATCACTGAATGATGGTAACCGTCACAGGGTTTGGGCTCTGTTCACCCATCGTGGCATATCATGGCACTTCCTGACCTACCCTTGACTGTGAGAAGTGAGAAGGAAGCCAAGGTCACTTGTGCCATTGGAGGCAGAGTAGAAATATGTTCTGGGGTTCAATGAAATGGAACCAAATCTGATCTGGTTATTCAGACCATGGAGACAACTCTGTCGGAATCATGGGAAGCAGGACCAATCAGAATCCTGTGGAAATGTGCAATTTCTGTATCTGTTGAGGGTGGGGTCTCCCAAGAATATTCAGGAGCACCAGAGAATCCTCTCAACTATTCATGGCCATGTGAGCTGGCAGTTCAATGGAGGGACAGGGAATGGGGTGCTGGGCTTACTCAGGTCACTCTTGCAGGGCTCAAGGTCTCCAGGACTAAACCCAAGATGCATGAGAGGCCATGCAGTGCTGGGGATAGAACCAGGTTCGACTTCATGTAAGGCATGTGTATTAATACCTATACTACTTCCTGTAGTTTGTATTTTTAATGAGGAGCATGGACACACTCTAGATTCCACTGAGGAATGGTGGAATTGGTGAAGGGATTGGTGTTGGAACACTGTATGCCTGAAACTCGGTCATAAACACATTTGTAACTTTGTAATTCATGGTGATTCAATTAAACAAAATTAATAAATTCCACAAGGTTCTCATTAGTTCTGCTGCTGCTCTTCACGGTGGCCTGAGAGAGTATCACTGGGTCACTTCAGTGATAGACACAACCATTGCCAATGTAGTGACTCATAATCCAGTAGGCGTGGGGACTTCCCCTCAGGAAAATAGTTCCCTAAATAGTGGCACTGGTGACAAAGATGGAATCAATCACTTCAGCATTGCTGGGGCAGGTCACGAGCTAACATTGCTCCCCAGTTGGTCAGAGGGCCTTCCTGCAAAGCCCCTCCTGGGGGGGCCCTCAGAAAGGATCCTGGATCAGTGCCCAGCACCTCACTATGGGGATCTACTGAGAAGCCACAACGTACAGCGTGTGGTGGGTCAGCACTTGAGGCACCATGCATCTAGTCAGGAAGCAAAGGGATATTCTTTGGTACCCGAAGAGAAACAGTGCAGTCACTTTAGTGAGGAAAAGTGAAAACGCCCAACTCTATGGCCAAAGCAGGTCTCACGGGGATGATATGATGACAGTTGACCTTGTGGAATGGAAGGACTAGGATAAGGTGAGAGGCAAAATATGGGTGTAGATAGACCTAAAGTCTAGGTGTCAGGCTACTCTAGGCTGCAAATATGAACGTGTGTGGAGGCCAAACAAGGAGTAGAAATGAGAATTCAGGTTGTCTGGCAAACTGGAGAAGACAAACAAAACACTTTTTGTTTGTTTTCTTCCCTTTTGAGGGGAGGGCACTCAAATATGCTCAGGAGATCTGGGGGCCCCACCAGTGATTCCCAGACAGCTGAGCTGGTGGTTCAAGTAGTCAAGCTTCTCAGGCCTGTGGATTACCCAGGCTACTTAGGGTCGCAAAGGCTGTCCCCGATTATGCTGGGGGAAATGTGGTGACTGGGATCGAACCCAGGTCACGTGCAGGCTAGGCAGGGTATCTCCTGGTCCTCTGGTGCCATCTTTGTAAGAAATCTGCTTGGTCTTGTCAGAATGTCTGTGTTTTCAAAGAGTGGAAAATACAAATTTGTGGGATACAGATATCCTGATATAATAATGCCATAAGAAAGTGTGAAAATTGAACAAAAACCTCCAGCCTACACACGGTCGGGGTCTTCTCATTGGAGCTTCAAGGAACTTCAGACCCAGGGAGCAAAAGGAGAGACAGGAGGGTCCAGAGTGGACATAAAGAGGCTCTGAGAAGTAATTCCTCTTTCTGATGTGAGCTCAGGGGCATCACCTGGTGTGATGCAGGTGGGAACAGAGACACACACAGAGACACTGAGACACAGGGAGGGAGGAACAGTTGAAGATGGAATGTTGGAGAAGGAAGAAGGATTGGTAATGAAAGATTCTAATTGCAAGCCCCAAAGATGCCGATAATGAGTCCATCCTGGACATTCACAGCCATCTCCGGCCTCAGCAAGAGCAGGACCCACACACTACACTGCGTGACTAAGCCCCCAGCAGTCAGGACTGCAGCCCCCAGGAGCTCAGAACTGCTCAGGCACAAGTCATAATAATGCAACCGAGGCGGATTTCCAGAAACCCAGTCAGCCTGTACAAAAAACACACATACATACACATCACACTCAACATGTACACATACACTACGATTAACACAGGCAATGTGTGCACATTACTGCACATTCCCATCACATTCAACATGTATGCATGCCCACCCATCACATATCCAACACACTCAAATGTGCACACATACCACACGGATGGGCAAACACAGACACCCCATTCAGTATGCACACACTCACACATACACACGCACACACATGCCTAACTAGCCAGAATGTGCAGCCCATGAATCTCACCAAGCATGGTGTCAACTTTTTAAGAATTAGCAGCACTCACCTCTGCCCAGTGTGAAGTAAGCAGCAGGAATGTGTGAGTTGAGATGGCCTGAGAAGGAACTGTGGTGTCTGACTGAGCTCAACATTCAATCTAACAGCTAGCTCCCCAAAGTGACACCACCCTCAGTCCTTGGCAGTCTCCCTTTCAAAGATTCTAACTGCCACATGACCACAGAATTAGAGTTCCCTGAGTGTCTGGGCAGTGAAGGGAGAATCAGCGGGGGGAGGCAGGGGTGCAGTTGGAGAGTGGGGAGCATAATACAGCAGGCACCATCCTATGGTGGCAGCTAAAACACTTTTCTAGAAGCCTGCAGGAGACACTGGCACAGGAAGCATGTAAGAAATACAAATAAATGAAGTCATGAAATTTACATACAAGTGTACTACATGGAAAGTTTCATGCTAAGCGAAATGAGTCAGAAAGAGAGGGACAGACATAGAAAGATTTCATTCATCTGGGGAACATAAAGTAACAAAATAGGAGA
>JAOXYA010000005.1:22902004-22912795 GCA_028565675.1 Sorex palustris | reverse complement strand
CATCTGTGCTTTCAAATCCCTGGTAATAGATAGTCCTGAGCACCAAGCCAGGAGTAGCCCCTGAGCACCACTGGATATAACCCAACTAATCATTGTCAAAAAGCACATTGTGTTTGTGGTTCACAATTAGGTACTCAGTAAATATTTAATCTTATCTTTTTCAAAAATAGATATTCCAGGCTGGAGACAAAGTACAGCAGGTAGAGAGTTTGCCTTGCACATGGCCAACCCAGATTTGATCCCCAGGACCACATATGGTTCCCTGAGCCCCGCCAGAAGTAATCCCTGAGCTCAGAGCCAGGAGTAAGCCCTGAGCACTGCTGGGCATGACCCCAAAACCAAAATAAACAAACAAACCGAAAAATACATATATTCCCTGTGAGGGGAAAGGGAGTTGTTATTTTTGTTTGGTTTTGACAGTATTGGGATGGAATCCAGGTCTCACATATGCAGGCCGTCCTAATTTGAAAAGTTGTTATTTAATTGAGTTTACAGAGCATATCGGTACTGAGAAAAATTAATACTCGTTACAATCATGCACTTTCAATATGTACTATTTTAGTTTCAAAAACAATTGATCATGCTCAGTCATGTTTAGCTTAGAGTGAACAATGTAGTACATTGTAGTACATATAGTACATGTAGTGGGGGATAGGACTAATGGCTCAAGGCTCAGGATCCAAGTTTGATCCCCAGCACCACATGAACCCAGGCCACCCTACCCAGCTCCACCAGGTGTAGTCCTATTGGTCCCCAGTACTGATGCTTGAGTGCTGAACCATCACAGGGCATGGCCCAGGGTCCCATGACCACTGCTCGGGATCACCCTAAAAAATAATTAATAATCATAGAGGGCCCAGGAGATAGTAGAGCAGTTAGGGTGCATGTCTACCAAGCACCCAACCTAGGTTATTGAACCTGGCACCACACAGTCCCCCATACACAAGCACCGCAGGGTTGACCAATGAGTCCCAGGCACCTCAAAGCTGAGTAGCATCCCATCCACAAGACCCTGCACTGAACATCTGCTCCAGTTGGCCAAGAACCACCAATGGGGCTGACAGACCTTCTGAGCACTGTCTGGGCAGTCCCTCCCTTCAAAAGTACAATTAGTACATGTAGTGATTGATTTACTGTTACCTGGTTCTATTTAATGTGCTCAAAGAGAATATTATTATAGCTGGCTCTAGAGAAATTGTAGTTAAGACATGGTCCCCGGCATTAGAGATGGCTTAAAAAGCTGGAGCACATGCTCGCACCCCTGAATTCAGTCCCTGGTATCACCTAGACCCTGACTCCCAAGCACCACAGGGTGTGGCCTGAAAAACCAAATAACGTTACAATTCTTGTTTTCGGTTTTGGTTTTGGTCACACCCAGCAGAGCTTACTCCTGGCTTTACATTCTGGGATCATTTCTGGTGGTGCTGGGAGACCATCTGGAAATTGGGTTATCTGTGTGAAAAGCAAGTGCCCTACCCACTGTACTATTGCTGCAGTCGCCCAATAAATATTACAGTTCTTTTTATTTTTTCTTTTTGGGTCACACCCAGCAATGCACAGGGGTTACTCCTGGCTCATGCACTCAGGAATTATTCCTGGCGGTGCTCAGGGGACCATATGGGATGCTGGGAATTGAACTCAGGTTGGCCGCGTGCAAGGCAAACGCCCTACCCACTGTGCTATCGCTCCAGCCCCAAAATGTTACAATTCTTAAAAGAGACAAGGTCCCCACCCAACAGTGTCAGGTCAGGGAGGGTTCAGCCTGGCATGTGCCTGGCAGCATCTTACACCTCCCTCTGCCAGCTGGACCATCAAACACAAGCTGCTCTGGCTGCAGAGCTGGGACTTCACAGCCAGTTGGATCATCCCCTTGGGTGTATGAGTGTGTGTGTGTGTGTGTGTGTCTGTGTGTCTGTGTGTGTGTGTGTCTGTGTGTGTGTGTGCGTGTGTGTGTGTGTGTATCCAGGCACAGCTTGATTTGTTTGGATTGATTTTTATTAAAGACCAAACCACTTTCAGTTAGCTGTAGACAACTATTTCAGGCAAACTATGACTAGGCATCTACTTCTGGCAAAGGATAGAAAAGGTAAGAGGTACGTTTCGAAGAAATGTGTAATGTTTCAGCCCAGACTGTCCTTTTGTATGCTTCTGCTTCCACATTTTGATGAGAGGAAAAAAAGTAAGTTCATGCTTTCTACATGACCACAGTTCAACCGCTGCTGCTGGCTGGCCAGAAAGCGGGTGATTTTAAGGGAACAACCATCTGCTTGCCATTGGCTGTTGGTCAGGCAAGAAAGCTAATTAGCACCCCCAACCCTCACCCTCACCCCAGCTCCTCTCATCCTTTACCATCTGGTTAGTCTTCCTTTCCCTCCCACACCAGCTTTTTCTGCATCCTTTGAATTGGAGAGCCTGACCCGTTTGTGTGTGTCTCCTGTAAGAACAGACTTCAATAGCGTCCGGGGCCAAGAATATCTAAAATTTGAAGAAATATTGTGCCAATGTTTTTTTAATTTTTTTTCTTTTTCTCTCCCTCCCACGATGCTCTCTTTCACTGATGTTATCTTCCTTCAGTTATCTTTTCTTCTCTGTCCAGAAATATTGGTAGGTCTGGGATCTAATCTACTGTCAATTGTCTAAAGATGGGAAAGTAGTTAATTCCTTTTTTCTGTAGGGTTCAGAGGGTAGAAATGGGTGCAGAATTTTTAAGCGCATAAAGCCACAGAAAATGGGGTTAGGGTACATGGAATGTGAAAAAGCAATGTCAGCTCTAACAACTTTGTTCATAAAAGAGATGTCAGTTAAATAAAACGGTGGTGAAGCCAACTAAAATTTTGAAAATCCACAGAATAAACAAAGAAAATCTTCAAATGAGTTGATACACACTACTAATAGACAAAAATATTATTCTCCCCTTTTACCAGAGAAATAATGTAGTTTGTATTAGCTTGCATTTTTACTAATAAAATTAAGATTATTCTTTTCCTATACTTTGTTCTTGTTCTTTTTTATTTATTTTTTCTTTTTTCTACCTGGAGTACTTTCAGGTCATGCTTTTTAAAACAATGTAACAGCCCTGGGATGGAGTGGTGATAGCATAGCCGGTAGGCAGTGGCCAACCTGATTGATTCCCAACATACCAAATGATCCCCGAGTACCACCAGGAGTGATTCCTCAGTGCAGAGCCAAGAGTAATCCCTGAGCATCACTGGGTGTGACCCCCTCCCAAAAAAGTAACAACCTTCCCCACAAAAAATGGGTCCAAAAAGATGATTCAAAGGGTTGAACACATGCTTTGTATGCAAAAGTCCCAGATTTGATCCCTGGTACCATAAATTCCTTCAATAGTTGGATGTGGTCCAAAAAACTCAACTCCCAAAATAATAAAATAATTTTAAAAATATTTTAAATCTAACCAGTTTACAGGAAACAATGTCATCGAAAACAAACATTTGGAAATTACACTAAATATGTGCTCAGAAGAAAAATCTGGTGAGAATCCCCAAGCGATGCTGCAGTTAACTTGCTACAAAAAGACTTGCTCCATACTTATATTTGAAATTCAAAATTATAAAAGAAGAAAAAAAACAGACAGTGAGGTTTTGGTGTCAGGATTTTCTGACCTTCCTGCAAGAACTTGTTCAATTGCCCAAATACATCTTTTATTTTGGTAACAGAAGGGAAAAGGAGGCCAATAAACTTGAATTTCAAGCACTCTCCTAAATTGGATAAGATAAAATTGTGCCTCAGATCAGCACAGAACAGATGCTTCCTACCTTTACAGTGATAACTTTGGGGAGTGGGAGGGAGGTCACACCCAGTGATTCTCAAGGATCAAGTAGAGCCAGAGATTGAACCCAGGTTTCCTGCATATAATTCATAGGCTCCCACCCCTCATGCTCTCTCTCAAGGCAACCTCTGCCACGTTTTTACTGCTCACACACTAAACTGTTCTTCTATGTTTGAGAAATTCCTCAAACATAGAACATGCAGTACCTAGAACAGTTGTTTCCAATCTTTCAAAGGTCACACACCTGAAAAAGAAGATCATTCTGTGCAAAGGGCTAGTCATTCTTCCCCAGGTTGTCTGCCCAGGGCTCTGTTTCAGTCCTTTTTCTTTCCTTGCTTCCATCTACTCCCTTTTATCTCCAGTCCCTGGTCCTATCTTGAGCTCCCTTAAGCAACCCTCTCCTGGAGCCTTCTGTAAATTACTTTGTTTTTTTGGGTTACTGTAAAAAGTATGGTTATTTTGCAATTCTGCATTTAAGGAGGGGCCCTTCCAAGCAGTACTCTAGAGCCACTCCTGCTGATACTCGGCCACTGGGCCTGGTGGTTCAACACTCAGACCCAAGGATGGGTGCTGCTTGGGACCCCCAGGGTCACTCCCCACAGTGCTGGGGCCATGCAGTAGTGTTGGGCGGGGGCAGTGCATGTGAGCAGGAAAAGGAGGGGGACAGTCAGTGAGGTGCTGGAGCTTGAACCATATTCTTATGTTCTCAGCCACCTCATGTTCTCTTGCCCCTGGTTGTCTGTTGCCTCTGGTCATTTGTTATTTCCTTAGTAGTTTCTTTATATCCCACATATGAAAGATCATTCTGCATCTTATGTCAAAAACCCAACTATGAATAACTTGGTAATTCACAAAGCTTTAATAAAATGAATTTTTTTAAAAATATATTTTAAGAAAGAAAGAAAGAAAGAAAGAAAGAAAGAAAGAAAGAAAGAAAGATCATTCTGTGTCCAACTCTCTCCTTCTGGCTGTCCACTATCAGCACGCTCCTCTCCAGGTCCTTCCACATTGTGACAGATTGCACGCTTTTGTCTTTTCTTATATCTGAGTAGTATTCCATTAGGTAGATACAGCAGATTCTTTATCGAGTCACCTGTTCTCAGACACTTGGGTTATTCCAGATTTTGGCTATTATGAATAGTGCTGCAATGAACATAGGAGTCCAATTGTCTATGAAATCGTGCTTTGGAAACAGTGGAATAGATGCCAAAAGGTTGAATTGCTTGGTCATTTAGAAGCTCAATTCTTAATTTTTGTTTTTGAGAAATCAACAAACTATTTTTCCATAGAGTTGAACCAGTTGGCCTTCTCACCAACAGTGGATGAAGGTTCCTTTTCTGCATATCTACATGAGCACTGGTTGCTTTAAATATTTATTTATTTGTACCAGTCTTACAGGTGTGAGATAATTGCTCATTGTCATTTTGATTAGCATAACCTTTCCCTGATGATAAGAGATAAAGAGCACTTATTCATATGCCTACTGTAAGTCTTTGAAGTGTATATTCAGATCTTTTTCTCTTTTTTGAGGGGGGGGGATGAGATTGTTACGTTTTACAAGTGCTTTGGAAGAAAAAAGCAATAGCACATGGATAGCACAGTGATAGCATAGACAGTAGGGTGTTTTCCTTGCACGAGGCTGACCCGGGTTTAATTCCTCCCTCCCTCTTGGTAGAGCCCTACCCTATAAGCTATTGCTCCAACCCCTAAAAAAGAATTTTTTTTAATACATAGATAAGGTTGTGGGGCAGATCATACAGCAGGGAGGGTGCTTGCCTCAGACAAGCCTGATCTGGCTTAGATCAGCAGCACCCTATGACCCTCTGAGCCCACCACGAATGATCCCTGAGCACAGAGTCAGGAGTAAGTAAGCCCTGGAAAAACTAACAAGAAAACTCTTATATGTTTTCACACATTAGAAGTCATTTAACATTCATGGCATAGAATGATAGTGATACGTTTTGGAAAAAAAAAAACTTACCAAATATGGGATTTGACCTTGGCTCTATGTTCATGGTCATTGACACCATTTGCCCATTTGTGGATGAGGCTCCAGGCTCGTCCTATAGTTTCAGCAGGCCTCTTGTCTGATCATATCAACATATTTAGTTTTGAAAGGGAGACAAACTGTTAGGAAGAAACACATCACTTAAGGCTCATCATGAGAAAGGGGCACAGCTGTCATGCAGAGCAGTTCTGTCATTGGCATCACTATGTGGTGGGCAAAAGCGGCCTCCTCCTCTGCAGGAACTCCCCTGTGTCAACCCAGCATCCTTTGAAGTCTTGCTGCTGCTGATGCGTGCTTCTGCTCTATCACTACAGCTGGCTGATCCCAGAACCCAACCCTACACAAAGAAGGGACCCTCCACGTACTTCTTGCTCAGGACATGCACATTTCCACACTGGGGCCGACCCCTTCAGCACTGGTCCCACTCTGCCGGGTCCTCTAGAGGTGCTCTAGGACTCTCCTGTCCTGATCCCTCCGGTTTCTGCTTATGCTCCCTGAAGAATTTTTGCTCACCTGTAACAGGAGCAAAATCCAACATAACACAACATGCGTGGTTATGTAGTGCAGCGCGAATCTGGAACACAGGATGAAGCAACATGAAGCCCACAGAGTTGCCTTCCGCCTAAGCGGGCCTCAGGACCACAAGAAGGTCGAATATCAACCGTTGAAATCAATGTGTTGGCAAGTATTTGAAAGCCAGTTAAGGCACACAATAACCTGTGGAAATATGGGCCCTGTTAACTTCAACACTTGTTTTATCTTTCCCCCAGTTAAAAAAAAATATCTTTTAGACTTCTTTCAGAACTCCAGCATCATGCAAGAGACTTTTTGTGAACCATCATTAAAACCTGTTCAAGTTCTCAAAATTAAATGAGAGTTTTCTTCTGGGGTTATGCACCAGACAGGAATGCTCTTGCTAAACTATGCGGGATGTAAAAGCCCTTGGTCATTGTATGGAAGTAAAATTTCAAAAAAAAAAAAAGTCTAAACAGCAGGAAATACCAAAGCCGATGGCAGCCACAAACAAGGCAGCCTTCCCGCCCCAGGCACTGGCTGTTCCTGGGGCTCAACTGTGCTGTTTCTTAGGTTCAGGGAACTCTGGAAGAACTTAGTAGGTCCACATTGGTCTGTTGGGGGGGAGGGGTGGATAGCATAATTAAACCCACAGTCTCTAATTCATCTCATTCAGATGAAAGCAACAATTCCGGTTTTCTCTATCATTCAGGGTGTGTTTCAAATTAAACTAAAATCATTGTAAGCACCTCTGGTTTCTCCTTCAGGATCTCTATCTGGAAAACTAATTGTATGGTTTACCCACCCCCACCCCCACCTTTTTTAGGGCAGAGACGGTAGCTGAAAGTCTCAATCCAGGGCATAGGTAGCATTTATTTCATTTCTTTGTTCTTACGAACAAAATAACTTATAACTTGGGGTAAGACTGTTTTGGGTTTTGGGCCATACCTGGTGGCACTCAGTGCTGCTACAGGCTGGCCCTGTGCTAAGGATTGCTCCAGGCACTGCTCAGAGGACCATGTGGTACCTGGAACAACCCCCCTCCTTGGCATGTGAAGCATGTACTCAGCACCTTGAGCTGCATCCCTGGGACCAAAGGGAAGGTGGGCAGGAAAATTGGATGTGAGCACTCGGATTAGAATTCCAATCTCTAAACTAGAACATTCTTTATTGGCTCCTACCCACTTCCACCAATTCATTATTGTACTTTACTCTCAAGCAACTATAGAGAAGATTTTTGTTGTTGTTGTTGTTGTTGTTGTTGTTGTTGTTGTCTTTTGGGGTAACACCTGGTGATGCTCAGGAATCACTCCTGGCTCTGAACTCACTCCTGGCAGTGCTTGGAGGACCGTATGGAATGTGGGAGATTAGACCCACAGATCAGGTCGACTTTGTGCAAGGCAAATGCCACGTCCACTTTACTGTTGCTCAGTCCCCTAGAAAAGATTTTTTGTTTGTTTGTTTGTTTGTTTTTTTGGCTTTTTGTGTCACACCCAGTGATGCTCAGGGGTTACTCCTGGCAGTGCATATGGGATGCTGGAAATCAAACCTGGGTCAGCCGCGTGCAAGGCAAATGCCCTACCCTCTGTGCTATCATTCTAGTCCCAGATTTTTTTTTTTAAGTGAAACATCTTATATGGAGTTTTTGAAGGTGAGGAGGGAGAAAAAGTGAGAGAGTAACATGCTCAAGAAAGAATGTGAGCTTCTCCAAGGGTGGAGAGCACTTCTTCACACATGCCAGAATCATATACAGAAGCATGAAAGTATATATCTCAAGAGGGAAGATGCAGGTGACACATGTGCTCGGGCATCACATATGCTTAGCCATGTCAGCACAAGTAGCATATGGGATTAGGCAGAATATGTGCTTGAGATTTTATTTATTTATTTATTTATTTATTTATTTTTGGGTCACACCCGGCGATGCTCAGGGGTTACTCCTGGTTTTGCACTCAGGAATTACTCCTGGCGGTGCTCGGGGGACCATATAGGATGCTGGGAATCAAACCCGGCTGTGTGCAAGGCAAACACCCTACTTGCTGTGCTATCACTCCAGCCCCACAAATTCACGTTTTTTTTGAATTTTAAATTTTATTTTATTTTTATGAAGTTGTTCATAGTAGTTTGTTACATTCAATGGTCTAACACCAGTCCCACCATGATACCTTTTCACCACCGTTATTTCAAATTTTCCCAACCACCACCCAAGTCTGCCCCAGTAGAAGACCCTAAATAATTTATTTTGTATTGCTTATTGTGACAAATCTGCTAAAAAAATAGTTTCCTTAGAAGAAAGTGTGTGAAAATTATTCTATTTCACCCTGGAACCATTAAGTCCTTGTATGAGAGATTGCTAACATGTTACAGGTTGAGCCTAGTGTGTTAATTTTTTGATCAAGATCAGTTGCCTTCCACTTTACACCCCATCCAGTGTGGTGTGCTACTCTGGTATATCAGTGGTGTAGAGTTTGAGATGCCCAGGAATTCTAAAATTTTAAATAGGGTGATACAGCTGGAGTTAATGTTTCAACGGATGGTGACTCTGGAGCTTGTTGATCTCTTCCGAGATTTAATTGTGAGTCTCTGGATTATGTTAAGGAGTTTATATGGCACCAGAGGCAGTTTATGGGCATGACTGCCAGGCTCCCGAAAGATGGGAGGTCGCCCACTCCCGACTCTGTGAGAGCTTGGAGATTTTGGTCACAAAACCTGCATACCTGAATTTTTTTTTTAACAGGTTCATGGATGAGACTCATAAGCGGCCTGTGGAGATTGGCCGTGAGCTTGGTGGCAATTGGATTCTGGAGGTTTTTGGCTGCCAGTGCTCTGTTGGGGTGGGTAGTGGGCTCAATGATTGTTCCTTGGCATTGCTGTGTTTCTGGAACAAAAAAATGTGTTTATATAAAATATTTAATACATAAAGTACATTATCACTTTACATATTTATGAAACAATATTAAATGTATTCTATGTGTAAAGTGTTGGAAGATAATTATAATTATAGTCAAAATAAACTCCCATATAATTTTTAATTGAGATAATAGTTTATATTTACGTGTATGTATGCATGTTAGGGGTAAATATATTTTTATACCATCACAAAAGATTCTTTTTAAAATAAGGCATTAGATCTTAAGTGGAAAACATTAACTTGTAATTTATTTTTGTCCTGTAAGATGTTTCTTAAAGATGACTGCTATCTAAATCATTCAAAATTTTGTCTTGCAGATACTATATTTCGAAAGGTGCTATCGTGGATCAGCTTGGAGGAGACCTAAATTCAACCCCATTGCACTGGGCCACAAGGTTTAAGTTTGCTTCTGGATTTTTTTCCCTTTGGTTTCTTTATTAGTCCCTAAACAACTTTTTATGTTTTTTTTGAAACTGTTACACCAATATAGTGGAAAGACGGACCAGGGAAATTTCTCAAAAGATTGGAGCACATGCTTTGCATTTGGAAACCCCTGGTTTGATCTCCAGCAATTACTTGGTCCCCTCAGAACTGCGGAGAGCATCTCCCAGCACCTTGCTTAGCACCCAAGCTTTACTGGAGGTGACCCAAAACTTAAAAATGGGGGGAGAAAGCGTGGGGTAGTCGCTATGATCAATATACCAATATATTTATGTTCAGTGCTATTTGCATAGGTATCAAGATTTATCGTCTTAAGTATACTTTTGGAATTAATCATGCTGATAATAATCCAATTAGTAATAAGGTGGGTTAAGCTTTGGATTTGTAGATGTAATACTTTTGAAGCATATATCATAGATAAATTAAACTAAAACTTAAAAACTTAAGCAGTAGCTGAGTACATTTGATGATGAGTATATTATCAGTAGGATTAAAATGTATCTTGACATATACCCACTTTACAATAATTAAACATTTGTATAATCTTCCCTCCCCCCCCAGTGTATATTTATAAAAGATCTTGGTCCAGAGAGATGATACAGAGGTAGGGCACTTGCCTTGAATATGGCTGACACAGGTACATTGCTCTACATAAGGTCCCTGGAGCACTGCAATAGTGATCCCTGAGTACCTCCCAAAAATCAAAAACAAACAAAAAAAATACCTTCCTGAGGACTTTGTTTCTAAGTATTTATTCTTTTATGTTTTAGACAAGGCCATCTATCTATGGTCGTGCAACTAATGAAATATGGTGCAGATCCTTCATTAATTGATGGAGAAGGATGTAGCTGTATTCATCTGGCTGCTCAGTTTGGACATACCTCAATTGTTGCTTATCTCATAGCAAAAGGACAGGTAAAAAAATCACAGGTGTATGGATTTTTGACAGATGTCTTTCTTGGTTTAAATGCCTTGTTTAAATGATGCTATTTTTAGAAGTGTTAACAATCTGGTGATAGTTCAGTAGTACTTTCTGATGATTAAAAAAAACTATTTAGTTTGGTATTGAGATATGTAATGTGGCTGGAAAAAAATATGAAAGTAATCAATCAGCTAATCCATCAAGTT
>JAOXYA010000005.1:22751395-22761486 GCA_028565675.1 Sorex palustris | reverse complement strand
ACACAAGATATTGGAATATTAGATATCTTAGGGAATTTTTAAGAACATATTACCATATGGGTGAACATTTATCCTTTCCAAGAATATAAAATTGTGACTCATTTTTATCTTTGGTTTTCCACTGTGAAGAATGGGTGTCAGCTTCCTATGTAATTTTGATTTGTTTATCCAGCAGTTTTGTTTGTCCGTGCAGTTTTCTGTGTGCCAACTGTGGTCAATATTTGGTTTCCATAAAAGGTATGAGTTTTCTTTGAGGCTATCTTTTTTTGCCATTGCCAAACCCACAACTGATGCACCATTACTTTAACTTTTGTTCTTAATTTAAACTTGGCATAGATCCTCTCTTTGGTGTAAAACATGAAACATGCTTGATTCTGACATGGAATCTGGGGAGGCAACTATTTGCTTGCCATTCTCTATAGGAATATAGAGACAGGATGTTCATGTTGATCCTGTAGGAGCAGCACTACTCCCTGAATGTTCTAGTACATACATATTCATTGTTGGCATTCCCGTTCTTCAGTAATCTGGCCAAATTTAATTTCTCTTCATTTGTAGGTAAATGCAGATAAAGATACATCAAAATGTCTCAGTTTAAAGGAATGCAGAGAATTTTGTGAGATACTATCCTCAAGCCCAGTGGCTTTTCACTGGTAGCTTTTCAGGACTGACTCAATCCTGTATATAATTTAAATCCAGACTAAATCCTGAGTTTGAATCTCTAGTCTACCATGTATGTTCTTAAGACAGCTATTAAACCACCCGAAGGCTTTGTGTTTTTAAAGTGAAAATGAGATATTAAGAGTTTTGACCTTATGGAAAAGTTTTAAGTATTAAACATGGTAAATGCCTTAGTACAGTGTTAGATAAAAGGCATCCTCCTCCTCCTCCTCCTCTTCCTCATCTCTCAGTTGTATAAACAGATTTCAGTCATTTCCTGTCAAGATGAGATTTAGGGTTTTTAAAGAGTTTGGTTTAGACTGTCTGTTCTCATCACCCCCTGATCTATCTTTCTAAAGAAATGACATAGTTTTATATTTTTTCTGTAGTAAGTTTAATGGGAACCTGTCACTTTATTTTACTAATTCACCCCTATAAAGGGGACTTTCAATTAAATCCTATGAATCATTTAGGTCTTAGAAGTTAACTTTTCCTATATTTAGGAAATATTAAATATTTAATCAAATATTAAATCTATTTAATTAAATATTAAATATATTTATCTATATTAAAGTTTTCACACTGTCTTAAAAATAAGTACGTGAGGCTAGAAACTAAAAACAGAAAAATAGTTAAAAGGAAAGCACTGCCCATCTTTACCTATCAATTTAATCTACTTGTTCGTATTTGTTTAGTATCCGAACCTAACCTCTAGGGATCACCTCTTACATTCTCTTGTCTTCCCAACTTTGCACATTATAAGCACCTACTAATTTTTTTATTCAATTGAATTTTATGACCAAAATTTTTACAACAAATGTTCCTTTTATATTACTGTCTAAATTTCTTATTTTAGTAGTAGATAACCAAAATAAATAAATAAATAAATAAATAAATGTATATAACCATTCAGAAATAGAGTAGTATCAATTGCTAAGCTCAGCAGTAGTCCTGAGAAAATTTCATCCCACTTAGTCTAATGACAGCTTCTTGGACATAGATCATGTATTTTCTTTTCCCTTTTTTGTCTCCTCTGTTTAAAGATGATCTTTATGTCTAGATGCACTGCGGATTTTGCAGTATTTTCTAGTTACGTTATACTGAGAATGATGATAGTATTAAAATTTAGGTGTTTTATCCTTATTTTGTATTTTTCCACAGTTCAGTAGGAAAGAGAGAGAACATACATATATATAACATAAATATCACAAATCACAAATCACAAATCATCCTGTTATTCGTCGATTGCCTCAAGCAGGCCCCAGTAACGTCTCTTGGATCCTAGCCCTGAGATTATATTCAAGGCTCTTTAGGAGAACGAGACCCATCATTGTTACTGGGATTTGGCATATTTGGTACACCACGGGGAGTTTGCCAGACTCTGCCGTGTGGGCAGGCTACATTCTATAGCCTGCAAGTTTGTTCAAAGTAGGAATGAGATAATAAGATGTCATAATAAGGTGTTGTGTGGCCATGAGTTTTATCAGTACTGAAACATAAATATATATAACATAAAATCCTAATCATAAGCAAAATTGTTTTAGATATGAATATTGTATTCATCGGGAAATGAAATGTTAAATTACTATCAAATAAGAAAGAAAAATGCTTATGGTTCATTAGCACAGATGTAAATTTCTTCACATTAGTCAGACTACTGTTTTGATCCCATTAATGGTGTAAAGTAAGCTGATTTTGAAAAATTAGGGACAAAATTAGGCAAGGTATACAAGGTTGTTTCACAAACAATTAGTAGTTTTTGTTTTATCACTGAAATGATTAATGTTCCTGAATGAGATTTTCTAAAGTCATCTCTTAGGTATACCCTCAATGATCACCATTTCTGTCAGCTTTATCTATTTAGAACTACTTTTTTGACTATCTGCTATGAAGTCCTTCACTTGCTATAAGCAGATATTGAAATAGACATAAAAATACCAGCATCTCCTGTCACAACAACAAATATCCGAGCACTGAATTCAGTTCTCCATTGTTGTAATTCTCCATTTATGTCCCCATGTGAAAGGGATAACACTATACGTAAAGGTTATTTTAAAAGCTATACTCCAACAAGCTATGCATATTATCTTTGGGTTATTATGGTGGCATGCATTGTTTTCAAGTAATTACTTACTCTTTCTCTTCCATTTTTTAATGGACTCACTGTGAGGTAGACCCTTACAAAGCTGTTCATGATTTGGTTTCAGTAAATGAGAATGAGGACACAAGCTACAAGAACTTGTGGGACACAGCTAACACAGTGTTAAGAGGAAAGTTTAAAGCGCCGTAAGCATTTGTCAAGAGGGAAGAAAGGCCCCACATAAATAACTTGACTTCACAGCTTAAGGGCTTTTTTTTTTTAGCTTTTTAGCACATAATTCTAGTTATCTGTGTCTTGATAGCTCAAATTTTGAAGTGAATTAAATATTTTAAGCCATTGAAAATTATCTGCAAAAAGCAAGTTTCTTAACCACGATTTTGTGTTTATTGTTATAAAAAAAGGCTGGAAGGCAATCCTGGTGTCTAGTATTCATGAAATCTTATGAAAACCCTAGGAAAATGTTAACATTTCTTTTGGCTGTGCTAATGCATTAGTTATTTGTATGAAAAATCATTGGTTTTTGGTTAAACCAGTGAATCTACTTTTTATCCAACCATTGAGAAAAGTGTTGCCAGAGTCTTTATAACAATATCATTTTGCTCTTGTCGCACTAAAGCCAAAGACATAGTTACTGATTGCTGAAAAATAAACTTGTAAGTGAAAATCATGTATATAGTTTCATCACTATTAGTGAATATTTCTTTCCTGAATTGAGAAGCAAAGCCCTCGAGGACAAATAAGTAGTATAGCTGGTAGAATACTTGTCTTGCACACTGATGATCTGGGTTTGGTTGCTGGTATCCCATTATGGTACTCCAAGCTGCAACAGGAATGATACCTACACTCTGTAGCGCCAGGAGTAAGTCCTGAGCACCACTGGGACAGCCCCCCCCCTTCCAAAAAAAAAAGGCAAATTCTTGATAATATTTTTTAAATCCCCATGCTTCTTAACCAACCCTACAGGTAAACCCTTTGATATGGATCTAAACATCACCCCCTTGATATTTCTAATTATTTGTTTAGAAATCTGTATACTCACAGACATATTCATAATTCTCTCTTTTATTTCTGAAGTTAATGAAAATATATCACAACTAATAATTTTCTTTTTTTTTTCTAAGATGGCTCTCCTAAGATAAAATATATGATTTTAATATAAAATACAGGCATTTTCACCTCTATTCATTCAAAACTACCTCTTATCAAATTCAGCACTGAGTAAAAAGTCCTTTGCTTATATCTAATTGGATTCCAGTCCCCTTTGGGGAAAACTATTTTCTAATAACATTAATAGGCTATACTTAAAAATCACATTAAGAGATGGATTAAAGAATAATTTAAGAGGGACTGGAGAGATAACTCAATGGACTGGATCACTTGCTCCGCATACAGGAGCACCATATTTGATTCCCAGCATTAAAAGCTCCCCTAAAAACCACCAGCTAGATGTAGTCCTAAAACAGATAAAAGGAAGTAAAGATAAACTATTTTAAATATAACATTTTTGTTTTATATTTATTATATTTTACTACATTGTTTACAGGTGTTAGTCTGATTTTTAATGTACAAAGTTATTGCATCACAACCAGTACTAAAATGCCCTAATTCCTTGAGATACACTAGAAAAGTACCAAATGAATTTTGAAATATTAATACAAAATGAACTTTACACTAGAAATATCAACTTTTGACTCTAGTCCTAGCAACATTACTTAGAAGGCACCCTCCATTTGGTAGGTAAGTGGGGCGTGTGGTGGGTGGCGGGTGGCATGGAACACAGCTGTCATTACTCAGGGCTACTCTTGATTCTGCACTTACAGGTCATTCCTGGCAGTGGCTGGTGACCACAGGCAGTGCTGTGTAGCAAACCAGGGTCAACTCCATGCAAAGTAAACACCTCACTCCCTATACTATTCCCCCAATCCTAGCAGATACACTTCATATTTACTTTCACATTCTCTGTTCCCTCTGAATAATAGGGAATGCTAGGGAATAAAAGTGTCATCCAGATAAGTATATATGAGGACTATAAATAGTGCCTGGCTTTTATCATCATTGTGAGTAGTTTTAAAAGTAAAAGTAAAAGCATATGGAAATTAAATAGAATTAGAAAAATGTGAAAATCATAGAATGCAATAGTCATTCAGAATGTTGGCTCAGTTGGTATTTGAGGTTTATGTCTTTATGCTTACTTAACTGTCACATTTATTTTTAAAATTTTAATTCCATTCCTATCTCTCCAGGAAGCATGTATTTTTGTTTTCCCACTCAGTGTGCTGTCGTTCCCATTATTTTGAAAATGGGAATAAAGAAGCTTTTGGAAGTGCCTAGACTAACTTTGCCATTCTCTTGTTACAGTCAGTGATGTCTGAAAGACAAGCTCTTTTTTTTTTCTTTTTAATTGTTTTACTTTTTATTGAGTCACCATGAGATACAGTTACAAAGCTTTCATGTTTGAGTTTCAGGCATACTATGACCATACACCCATCCCTCCACCAGTGCATATTTTCACCATCAATGTCCCAAGTATTCTTGTCCCATCCCACCTCTCCGCAAGATTCTCTGGCAGACAACTTCCCCCAAACTCTCTCTCTCTCTCTCTCTCTCTCTCTCTCTCTCTCTACTTTGGGGCATTATGGTTTGCAATACAGATACTGAGAGGCTAGCACGTTTTTGTCCTTTATCAACTTTCAGCATACACCCCTTATATCTAACAATTCCTGAGTCAACTATTATTGACTTAATGATCCCGTCTCTATTCCAGCCTCCTTCTCCCCTAGCTCATGAATTTGGCTACCATTCATGGAGCAATATTCTTGGCCCTGTCTCTACCGTCCTTGGGTGTCAGTCTCATATTATGTTTTTTTATATATATGTTCACAAATGAGGGCAGAGAAGACAAATTTTTAAAACTAAATGCTATAAGATTGTGGAATGTAAGAAAGATCATATTAACCTATGTTAAGTGGGTTTAAGAAGGTTTCTGCATTGTATAGTGCTTTAACCTGACTTTTGGGTATGTAGAGAATAGGGTAAACTAAAGCATTGAACTGTTTAGAATTTGCCTTATACAAGACTGAATTGCTATTCTTGAGGAACTTCCTGAAAACCCTATTGCTCCACACCCTCCCACAAAAGATAATCTCTTTCTACTTTGTGCTTCCACTCCAGCTGGCATCGACTACTACAGATGGTTTCTATTTCCCTGTATTTGCTCCTTTTATGGGCTGGCTCATTCAACAAGAGGTTGCTTGAGAGCAATCTGGGGTGGCTTGAAGGCAGCAATGATGCTTTCATTTTCCTTGACTTCATAAATTCTACCATGATGATTACTTAAGCATGGTGAATGAGTAAATGAAAACAAAATGCAGTAACTGTCCTTTTGCTATTTTTTTAGTCTGCTGGTTAGCTGCAGTCAAAAACATAGCTGGATTTCATGACTTACTTTTGCTCTCTTTTCTCTTTACCTAGAAAGACAGAGTTTGGAAATACTCAATTTTATGAGTTTTCTTTAGCTTTGGTTTGTGGGTAACATATGGAAGTGCTCAGGGCTTACTCCTAGCTCTACTCAGAAATCACTTCTTGTGGTGTTTGGGGTACCCTGAATTGTGCCGGGGATTGGACGGAAACATAGTTGGCTGAATTTAAGGCAAGTAACTTAACTGCTGTATTATCTCTTCAACCCCAGTCACTTTTAAATTGATTTTACTTTATATTCCTCACTTAAGAAACCACTCCTAGCTGGCTTGATTAGATGCTCTTAGGAATGTCCTTACCCAGAGCTAGTCTGGTAAAGTAGTCTTTTGAATTCTTTATTGGATTTGCCAATGGCTGTTATAATCTGAAAAAAAAATGTATGTATGCCACCCCCTCCCTTCTGGGTAAGTTGCTTCCTACCTCATGTCTGTGAAGACTGAAATAACTTGTCACTAGAGTCAAGTTAAAGGCTTTTGAATCTTTATTATCCTAGTTCCTAGTGTCTGAGTAAATCTCAGGACTAGGACTGGTTCACAGCAATACACACACACACATATATATGGGTATATATATTTGTGTATATATATGCCTATATGTGTATATACACATATATACATAAATATGTGTATGTGTGTATACACACACACACACACACAAAATCCAAGTCAGTCAAGTCTGAAATTTTCATGTCCCTTTCTCCAGTCATCTATCCACATCCACTTTGAATATCAAATTGTCTCCTTTCTTCTTTTGTGTTTTGCAGTTCATTCTTCAGAAATTGAATCTTCATCCAGGTGTCTTCTTCTGAAGGGGCATTCATCACATTTAATATATCAACTTTTCCTAAGTATCTCTTAAGAAAGGAAGTGACTTTAGTTTTGATATGAATAATTGCCTCATTGGCCTCTTATTTACTGTGTGACTTTCCCCTTGGGGAAACTACAGAGGTGGCAGTAGTGAGTGATATAGTATTATATATCATACGCAAACACGGTCCCTGGAAATAAACTTTCTTTCCATACTGGCTCTCCCATTGGATATGTGATATAGGCAATCTAGGTACCCTTTCTTATCATTATCTGTAAAATGAGATGAACTATTTCAAAGTGTGTTGGTAGGCATCATGCCAAAAAGTAGGGGATTAGTGTGGCTGTTGTTATCATACTAGGAGGTTTTTGAATATCTTTTGGAGTTAGTCTGCTGAGTTCAAACATGACTTCCTACTTACTATGGCCTTGAGCTTCCTTTTCAATGTACTAATCTGTAAAATGGGAATTATGGCAGCGCCTACTTCATATGGCTTTGAAATTGCATAAAAAAGTATGCAAAGCTTTATAAGATGAGAAACAATTAATACATTATCATTCCAACACTTGTGTTATTCTAAGTATTGTGAGAACTGAACAATGTCAAAGCACTTTTAAAATGTCATAAGCACAATAAGTGCATATGAGATTCCCTTGCTTATAAGATTTTCTAAGAATCTTAAAGGCAAGTGAGTTTGGATGGGTGTTTTTGTTTGTTTTTTGGCAACACCAAGCTGTGCTCAGGAAGTACTTCTGGCTATGCACTCAGGAATCGCTTCTGACAGGCAGTACTGCATAAGGTGCTGGGATCAAATGCGGTTGACTTAGTGCAGGGCAAGTACCTAGACTCAGTGCTATCTTTCAATCCCCATTAACTGTGCATCTTTATTTTTTTCAATAGTCTAACTTTTTTACTGAATCACCAAGAGATATCCCCTTACAAAGCTGTTCATGATTGGATTTCAGTCATACCGTGTTCCAACACCCATCCCTCAACACATGTACATTTCCCAGTACCAGTGTCTCCAGGTTCCCTCCCATCACCCCCCACCCCTGCCTCTATGGCAGGTGCTTTGCTCCTCTCTCTCTCTCTCTCTCTCTGTCTCTCTATCTCTGTCTCTGTCTTTCTCTCTCTCTCTCTTCCCTCCTTTCCGCTGTCCTTTTGGGCATCGTGGTTTGCACTTTTGATACTGAAAAGTTATCATGAATATCCCTTTGCCTACTTTTTTCCCCTTTACCTACTTTTAACCCTCAAATCTTGTCCAGCATGATCATTCCAGGCAATTATTGTCATACTGGTCTCTTCTCTCTATCCTACCTACCTTCAACCCCACACACACTTGTTGTTAGATCCAACCATTGACCAGTCCTTCTAACCCCTGTTCTCTCTGGTCATGGATATTAAAATCACTATATATTTTTATATAAATGTTGACTTTTAATATCATTTATCCTTTATAATATATAGACAGGTAATAAGTAAACAGCTGCAATATGTGCATGTGTCTAGACTTTAGGGGAAAATATGGAGGTTAACATGAACCCTCACCATTCTGTAGACTAGAATTATACCTTTGATGTCAAATTTCAGAGTATTAATAAAAAATAATAGTAAATAGAGACTGGAGTGATAGTACAGTGGGTAGGGCGTTTGCCTTGCACACGGCTGACCTGGGTTCGATTCCCAGCATTTCATATGGTTTCCTGAGCACTGCCAGGAGTAATTCCTGAGTGCATGAGTCAGGAGTAACCCCTGTGCATCACCGGGTATGACCCAAAAAGAAAAAAAATTAATAGTAATAATATATCTAATATTTTTTAAAATGGTATGGAGAAATTTTTTTAAAAATTACTATAGAGAAATTCCCTGTTGGTGAACATTCCTAACAGCTGAGAAGGCCATTCACCATTTATTGAACAAAGAGGTTGGGGTATATCAGTGAATTTCATTTTGAGCTTGCATAGGATAACACGGACAGCTGGGGACCATATGAGGAAAAAGGCACTGGGATCCACACATCAGGATTTCTGATTTAGTAGGTGTGACAATTTACATTTCTAATGAGTTTCAAATGATACTGTTGCTGCTTTTCCTGGGTTTCAAAAGATTAATCTGAAATCTGCCTTATCATATCTGTCACAAGGGAGTCATTCAGACCTAGAAATTATCAGACTTGTATCTTTCCAGAATAAGAATCTCTTATAATAATGCAAACACAAATACAACAGGTGATTGTTAGGATGCGGTGAACTTAGCAAACACTGGGAGAGAGATATCATCTCCCTAGGCTTATATCATTAAGGAGATATTAAAGCTGTTGAACAAGGTTTATGCTTTAAAATAGGAGAAAACAATTACGTGGGAATGCTCTAATTGAACACAGACAGTCATTAGAGTACAGTTAGACTAAACTTAAAATGAAGTGATGGCTTTCTTCCTGAACTGCAGATGAGGGTTAGTACAGGAAGATTTAAGATCCACATGTCCAGCTCACATCCGATAAGACATTTATCAGAATCACTAAGAACCTATACTAACACTAATACTTTTTAATGTTTCTTGGAAGTTTTCAGAGTGTACTTGAGTGCATCTGTTTAGTAATAGAAAGACTGGGTCCCGGCCTCTATTTTGCAGCATATTCACTGAGTGACCATGTTTTCCTACGTCTTTGGAATAAATCTTCTCTATTGTAAAATGGATGGAGGTAGGGTACACAGGAAATAGTTTGCTGGCACTAAATTAGTAGTTTTCAATCTTTACTGTATACTTGAATCATTGAGGGAAATGAAATATGCAAACCCCAAGAAAGAATTATTGTTGTAGGCCCTAGGTATTGGTATTTCTGCTTAACTTTTGAGATGATTAGAATCTGTGCCTACAGCTAGAACCATTGAATAACAATTTTTTTTCTTTCTTTTTAAAAAATCCCTTCGGAGTCATACATTTTATATTTCTGAGTTTGTCATTGACTTATTATAGCCAGTGCCAAATCATTGACTTATTATAGCCAGTGTCAAATCATTTGCTGAGAACTGACAAAATTGTC
>JAOXYA010000005.1:22560865-22578345 GCA_028565675.1 Sorex palustris | reverse complement strand
TACTTAAAATTGTTGAACACATGAAAGATTAATTGATAAAAATAACTAACAATAATAACAATAATAATTATGATATATGAATTTGTACTCTTGTACATTGATTTTTTTAAAAATAATGTACCTGCTAACTGCATTCAAAGTCAGGTCTTCTCAGTCCTGGAAACTTACAAATCAAAAAGCAAAAGCACCTTACAAGACCATCTTAATTCTAATGTAGTAAATACTCAAAGACTTGGATCACTCTGAATTTATAATATTGAAAAGAAGACCCTGTAAATTCATATAACTCTATAAAGAAGCCCAACAACAATTTTCAAAAGTACTTTACTCCCTGAGAATTCCCAGGGATCAAGCCATCAAGCCAGAGTGAATTTCTCTTAGTTTTTGCAGGCATGTTTTAGCTGGCCTCATTAAAATACTGATAGGAAGCTTAGGGAAATAATAATTATTATGTGAGAATTCTGCTTATTTTGCTGACATTTTTGTTTATAGAAAAGACACTTTAAGATTTGACATAGAAAAAAGATCTTAAATAACAGATGATTAATATTTTACGAAAACAAAAATCAAATTGAGAACCAAAGGAATTCATTACCCTTACTAAACTAAATGTACAAATAGAGACAGGGCATTTTTTTTGATACTTACATTATGCATAGAGAAGAGACTTCTTTTGAAGTGTTTATTATGATTTGTCATGGGACTGAGTTACAAAATCATTGTATAATTAAAATGCCAGGGAGTCTCTAAGTTTTTGAAGTTAAATACTAGTGGCTTAGTGCAACCTAGGACACACCCTTGTACATTTTTAAAAAATATAACCTTAGAGAAGAAAAAAAAAGAATTGCCTCTCTCTGTACCAGATGTGCCACATGAAAAAAACATAATTGTTAGAGATTATTGACACCTTACTGTGATTTGATTTCTTTCTATCCAATGAAAGATTGTTTTATGGTGTTTACAAAGAAAATATGGATAGAAGGTTGTTGAAGGGCCTTATATACTGGGCACCACGAAACAGAAACAGATTTAGAGATAGAAGACATGACAGCTCTCTTCCTTCTAACAGAAGAGGGAAAACATCAACTTCTCGAATCAGTGACTCTTTATCTTTCAATGGTGAAAACAATATTGGCTTACCTAATATAAAACTATGTTTTAGATTTGCATCAACAAATAAGTTGTGAAGTTTCATAAAATGCTAGTTAAGTTTCACAGAAATAACTTGCATTATTACAAAGGTTTCATAGGTGAGATATTCTGTGACAACACAGAGATGAAGCTGGTTCCCATGATACTTGCTGACACCTATGTGACTTCTATAGAATTGCAGTTTTGAAATGTGGTTATAAATCTTGGCTTAAATGTTGGTTTTTAATCTGGCTTCTAATTTTATGTCACTTTTTGTTTGGAAGGGCAGACAGATTTCCTAAGAATTTTACCATTTATCTTTTAAGCATCTGAGCATGAAGCTTGGTGATGCTAATTTTGAGTGTTTTCTGAAGAAATATTTGAAGTAGCATTTTCTTTTAGTTGTTTTCTTTTATTCAGGTAATATGTGATAAGATTACTTAGTGTAACTTGAGTATCCTATTTGTATATCTGAAACAGGTAATGGATAATTATTATCACCTTGAACTGACAGTAATCACATTAGAATCAAAATTACATCGATTCCCTGAGTAGTAACATTTTCTAAAACATATATATTTGTGACACTTCCTTCTTTACTTCCTCCTGCTAAATCTCAATTCTAAAAAACCAGGGTGAACATGGGCTACAATCATATTAACAGTCAATTAGCCCTAAATATTATGTGTTTGGTTATTTAAAACTGCATTTGAGACTACATATCATTAATTAAATCACTGAAATAAATAAGGAGTGATAGTACAGTGGTTAGGGCATTTGCCTTGCACACAGCCAACATGGCTGACTCGAGTTCAATTCCTCTGCCCTTCTTGGAGAGACCGCAAGATACCGAGAGCATCTCACCCGCATGGCAAAGCCTGGCAAGCTACCTGTGACGTATTTGATATACCAAAAAAACAGTGACATCAAGTCTCACAATTTGTTGTGAGACATTACTGGTGCGCGTTCGAGCAAATCGATGAACAACGGGAGGACAGTGCTAACAAAATAAACCTATTTTCAGCTTTAGTATAACTAGATTATTTAATGAGTTATTTGCCATAACTCATGAGTTATTTAAAGAGTTATTTGCCATAACTCAGAAAATAGATTTGCCAAAACAGATATAAAATCTTGTGGGGAGTTATCAGGTAACATTTCCAGCCCTTATCTTTCCAGCCTTTATCTTTCATAAAATAAAAGGAGTTGTAATAAAAGGAGTTGTAATGATAATAATTCTGTCAAGCAGATTTATGGAAGAGCTGAAATGAGGCTAATGTATTGTGTCAGAATATATAACATTTTAAGTATTCCATATACGTATTGACAATTACCTTTGTCATAATAGAATCTTCATTTAAATCCATTTCAGAAAAGCAGTCTCTCTTCTTGAAATGTCTTTGACAAAAAAGACTAGCCAGTTCTGTCTATTCCTTTTCTTCTCCTGTGTTGAATCTTCTTCTCTAACCCTTTAAAGTAGCTACTATCATCCCTTGGTATTTGATCAGGATGTCTGAAGTCTCTGTAATTCTCTATTCCATCTGGTCATGACTGTCTCTTGAATCACACTTCTGATTGAGGAAAATTATAACAGCACTCATCCAATCACTCATGCCAGAAATATTTGCCTTTCTTTAATATTCAATAGATCCAAAGGTTTCTTAAGATTTCACTGCTACCTCTCTGTGAACATGATGTTGGTTCTTACTTTTGCCTGGTTTGCCAAAACAGACTCTTATTTTTATTTTAATTTTACCTCAAACCAAATTCATACTTTTCCAATTTTGATAGAGAAAACTTTCTAAGAGTCTTTTTGAATGTTGTTTTTCCTTGCATTTTAAATGTTTGATAGCTTCCCTGTATTTTATGAGATAATGTATTAACTCCACATTAGGGAAAACATTTTTCATAGTTTTCCCATATGCACCACACTCCAGGTATAGAAACCCGATGGCAGTTCCCAAAATAGAGTATACATTCTAAAGTTCCATGTCTTTGAAGATGTCCTTTCCTTGATATAGTCCTTTACCTTTCACCAAGGAAATATTTCCCTCAAACATGAATTTCTTTTCTCTGCCAAGAGGGCTTTTGAGGTCCATGCTCCAGTGTGATTATTTGGATTCTTTTACCTTATAGGATGATACAGACTTAAAAAAATTCTTTTATAATTACTTTTCTCACATCTGCCTTCCTCACTTGACTGAATTTATTTTTTTCCCATCACTTGTTTTTAGCTAAAAAATAAAAAACTTCCATTAGATGTTTACTGGGAGACTGAAATAATAGTATGCAATTTAGTTTTTCATTTCTTCTCACATCCAAAATAATGAGACGGAGAAGGGAAGGAAAATCTCAGAAAATTGGAAGAAAGCAAGGAGCTGCTGATAAATGCCATCTGCCTCCACAGAGAGAATCCTCTTTTCTTATTTGTTTTGTGCTTCAAGAGAGATTCTTTTTGACTCTTGTCGTTTGTGACAAGTAAGGGCCTGTTTTCTGTTCCTCTGTTTTGTTTCTAAAGCATATTTGTAGACATGACTATGGCATGAATAATATATCAGAAGAAGTTTTGCTGTGGCTTCAGTTTAGTACATGGCATTCTTTTTATGGAAGCATTAGAAACTTGTTATCTAACAAATGACCTTCTCATTGTTGAACAAAAACCTTTTCCTAATTTAAAGATCCTTTGGGTAAGTTTATGACTAAATGTATCAGATAAAAGCACATGTGAAAGAAAAATATTTAATCCTTTTATGTGTACTCAGTTATTCGCCTATAACATTATGACTATTATTAAGACTAAAAACAAACATCTGCTAGTGTTAAACATTAACGTTTAAAAGCATTTCTTTGTTATCAGAATCCACTAATACAATGGGCCGGCTGGCTCTGATTCCTGAAGCCCAAAATCCATCATGACAGGGAGTTTGTGTATCATATTGCCATAGCAACAGAGACTGTCTTCTTGGGTTTAAATGTGTTTTTGTTGCAGATCCATAACTTTAAAAGCTTATCCAAAGCTCTTAAAGACCAACTTGTATTGCTTCCGTGGTTCATGCTGCATGCTAAAAATTCATGGCTGTTTTGCAAATGGTTATTTGAGTGTTCTTTACTTTTGTTCTTTTCATCTCCGAAGTGCACAGTTACCAGAGTGAAATGGTTATGCCTGAGTGTTTTGTTTTGTCACTTGCATCACTTCAATATAGAACTGCAGGGGGGAAAGATTTATTTTTTCATATTTTCTGTACAGAAAGTCTAGATTTATGTTGTAGATGTACATTCATAGATTCTTTACAGAAACTAGAGTGATGTAAAGAGCTATTGTAAACTGTGGGCGATTAATTATTAACTTTCGTATTGTTTCCCAAAGCCTAAACCTTGCAAATACTCTTGTATCTATCTACATGGCAAAGTTCCATCTCTTGCCTGAAATTATCTGTAAACAGTGAAGAAAAACAGTGATCAATGGTTTTGTTCATTGCTTAGCCAAAGGTCCTTGATACCCCTCAATTGCAACACAATGCTGGCAGCTGGGTTCTCATTTGAAAGCAGGGAACAGAGAGCGAGGGGAGAGGTACCACAGAGGGTGAGAAGGGGAGAGAGGAAGGATGGAGCAAGTCCTGGTGGGGAAACAGTCATTATTTTCTTTGCAATTGTTAACCCTTTAGAATGATAGATGGAAAATTTCCACATCAATATGCATTGTATTATTCCCTCCAGTGAAGCAAGTTGTTTTTGCAGTTAGCTTCCTCTTTAAAGAGGCAAGCAGATGAAAGTTATGGCGTGGATGTGAAATAAGAAGGTGAATTGGTGATAGTTTTTATCCTAAATTAAGAGAAAAGGTATCTGCAGACATTTTTAAAGAGTAAATAAATTGGAAACTAAATTCTTCAATGTGCATTTTCCCTTATTTGTATTTCCAGTTATTTGAGTCAGTGTCTCTACATGGGTGATACAAAAAGACAAGGGACATGATATTTAGTAGTTTTGAAGTGGACCCAGGTGGTATTTGTCTTGTTATTATTTTTGTTGATATTTAAGTTTTTCTCCCTGATTACTATTGGGTTTAATGTAGATTGAGTTAAGATCATGGCATTCTCATGCCTTTTTAGATACTATGAGCTTCCCGAAGACAAAAATTCAGTTCCATATTTTTAATTTGATTTTTAGAACTCAATTTGTTGGTCTAATTGTAATTAGTATTCATAACTGCTTCTGAAGTACTTATCCATATGCTTTAGGAAATAGAATGAGGGATATTGTGTTAGAAATGATTAGAAAAGCAACCCTTTGTATGGTCGGCAAAAATTAGTTCTATCATTATCAAATTAACTAAGCTTCTAACATCCGGGTAATGGCATTGTATGGATACTGCATAAATATAGATGGCAATTTTTTAATAGCATATCAAGCCAGATGTTGAAGGGCCTGATTTTCTTCAGGTCCTTATTCTGAAATAGATATTTTTCTTTCGGACTGTTCAAATCTAGGGTCTTTTATAATTATTATGGATTCTCAGTAGTTCCCTGGTGACCTGAAAGAATGAAGTCTTGCTTTAAACTTCTGGTTGATCTTAAGAAAAATGCTGTTTTTGATGAAAAGGTTTTTTCCATGTATTTATGTTGGTCATAAGTACCATGTTTACCATTTATCTGTAGAACATGTTTTCAAAGATCCAGGATATTATATTATTTAGGGTGGGCTAAAGGAGAAATTCAATCTTTAGAAAGTATAGTTACATTTCTCTCTTTTCTTCCCCTACCCAATTCTCTCTTTTATTCCTCTTTCCCTCTTTTTCATACTCTCTTATATATTAAGAAGAGGAAGTCATCAAAAAGTAATTGTTTTATTTCTTCAGAGACTGTATTTGTGAGAACTATTCAGATAAGGCATAGTTGTTCAAATGGTGCCCCAAATGTTACTTCTGTCTGGGACCCCAATAATATTGCTTCATTGGAAAAATGATCATTGGAGATGCCCTTTAATAACCTTACAATGATCATCATAGCATTTCCAGGTGAGTCCTAAGTCTAATAAAAATATCTTTATAAGAAGAAATGCCAGAAACTATGCTATGATTGTGTAGACAGATTGGAATGCTGCAGTTACAAGTCAGTGAATGCCAGCTGCTATCATATGCAAATGTGAAGAACAGAATCTCCCTTAGACTCCTAAGAGGAAGCACAACATTGCTGATACATACCTTAGTTTCATCTGTCTGGCCTCCATAATTGTGAGAGAATATATTTCTAACTTGTTCAGTGACTTGTAATTGTTGTAAGTTATTAGAACAGCCACAAGAAACTCATACATTGAGCATCAGGGGATCAGATTTGAATATGTGAGGGTTATTTTTTACTTTCGTTCTTCCTCCCATCCCTACCTTTAACCTGTGCAGGGTTGTAGGTGAGGTGCAGCTAGTAAGAATTAGGAGGCCTATAGGTTCTTCCTGCTGCTTTCTGAAAGTACTCACCTCTGGCTGCAGTACACTACAAACATTACAATTTTGCCATCATTTCCGTTTCAGGCTTTGCTTATCCTTTACATCCACCTCCCTGCCATTCCCTCTTTGACTCATGATTGATTCAGGTTTTAGGTTGATACAATGCAATTTCTTTCTATTCGAATACTGTTTTTAATCTTAAAACCTCCAACTACATTTTCCCCATCAATGCCTTTACAACTTCTGGCCTTTACACAAGAAAACTCTTAAGTTTAACTAAGAACCGACTGTAGAAGAATGCCAACTCATTAGTATGTATATTGAAAAAGGAATACTTCCAAATGTGATCTCTTCTGTTGCTTCTATCTTTAGTGATCTGTGCAGTTTCCCACTTATAATTATTAGTATTATTTATGGCTAGCACCTGTTAGACTCTTAGATTTCCTCAAAATCATAGAAATCTGATTGAACATTTTCTGGTGTGTTTCTATAATATTTAGCTTGAGAGTCTGATGAAAAGAAAATTGGAGATTATTGGCTTTTCTTAACTGCAACAGATATAATTTCCTGTGCATTATGTAAAACAATTTATTTAGAAGATAAGGAATGCTTTCCATGTTTTTGATCCACAAGAGGTACTATAATGGGCTTTTTCTAACTACACATTTTATCGTGTATATAGCCTGAGACTATTGGCTAAGGATGGGCATATATTTCAACAAAGAGTGAAGATGGTGAGATATTAAATAGCACAAGGGAAAAAACAGTTCTTGTGGCACTCCTCCTCTATGTAATGGATATAACAATCCTAAACTATTCTGTTTTAGTAGGAATTGATGTAATGTTTAAGCTTATGATTTCTGTTATTTAAAAAATACACTTAAAATTAAAAAAATTAAAAATTCTGGTTTGGGGACAGATTCTCAGGTTTTGTGTCACTTATTTTCATGCTGTTTTTCACATTACCATAGGATTTCCATATAACATTAGGGATAGTAATAACGCCTCAAAGAGTTGTGAAAATTAAGAGGCCAAACGAGTAATGTTTCTTGCATTGTAAGTGCTCCAGAACACATGTGTTAGTGTTCTTTTTATGTAGAACCCTGGATAGCCTCAACTGTACCATGTAGTAAACTCAGAGAAAGTAAAAAGAAATATGTAAATTGCAGCACTTAAGCATTCCCTGTCTTCTTCTCAACAGTCTTAACAAATATAGAGGAAAGCAATAAACTCTTTAAAAGTCTGCAACTGTACCTCATGATGTCTCACTATAAAAAAAATAAAATAAAAAGCAACAACAAGGCAATATTGCTGTTCACTCAGAAAATAAAAAGAACACAATATCTTAAAAAAATTAAGAAGCAGAGAGAAATAGGACTTTTCAAGGGAGTTGCAAAAAAATTTAAAGTGTAATAAATAAAACATCAAATGAATTCAAATCAACTTAGAAAACTAATAGCATGGAAGAGTAATCAACAGAGGTCTCATATTTAGAACAACTATACTGTGCTCCAAGATAAAGCATAAATGTCTGGTACAGCAGACAATATTAAGTCCATACATTTTATGCTTATATTTCTAAATGAAATATTAAGATAATCAGAGCTATAGAGATAATATAGAGGTTAGGGCATTTCCCTTACATTCAGTCAATCCTGATTCAATCTTCAACACCTCATATTGATCCCCAAGACCCCGCCTGGACTCGACCCTGATCACAAATCCCTGAGCACTGTTGAGTGTGCCCAAACAAACAAAACAAGATAATTAATAATAGGAGAAAGAATGTAAAGAGAGAAAACATAACTGGATTTTAAAGCTGAGCAATGGAGCATATCAAAGACTTAGTTAAAATAAAATACTAAAAGGCAAAATATGTCAATGCCACTTTATGATTGCCAGAATTGACACTTAATTTGACCAATAGCTTCATTAAATAATTGGTTTAAAATTTTCGCTTTATCAGAGTCTAAGATTGAAGTGAGAATAATCAATGAATAGGAAATCTAGGGGAGTTTCCCTAGTAGAACAGGCTTTTTTCTTTTTTTTATGTCCTGAACTTAGGATCTTAACATATTTATTTTTAAATGATCCAGATGGTGCTATGGGGGGAAAAAACAGAATATATGCTCAGAGAAAAGTAGAAAGAAGAGGAGGAAGAACAAACAGTTTTCTCTCTTGCATTAAAATTTCCACAGAAATAATTCAAAGTGGACAAGATATAACCTCAGAAAGTATCATTTCTGGTGTCAGTCCAAATATTTTTTTTGCATAATTTAGAAACTTGGACAATTGGACTAATGGATCCAGTTCTCACATGAAATAAATTTTAGATTTTGAAAATCTCTCCTGTTAGCCAAAGTTAGCCAAAGTTATCAATTTTTTGGTAGGCCAGATTTCTATTAAATTTATACTGAAGAGTGACAAAAATAAATTTAAACATTTGTTGCTGGTTGTATGTCAGTAGCAGTGGGACTTTGGTTTCTGTTTGTAGCCTCACAATCAAGGCTCACAGGGCTTAGGGGCCAATCATAGCCACAGTGTGCCAAACGGGCCTGGTGATTCTGTGTTCAGACCTTGTGATGTGATGGTAGGGGACATCTAGGCTCTACCTAAAAATTGTTCTTAAGGACCTCTATGACATGGAAGACTATGCTTGGGCTTTGGACAAGCAACACACATACCTCTGCCCTTTGAGTAGTTTCCTGGGCTCAGTATTGGATTTCTTAAGTTGTGCTTCCCATTCCAGCAGCATTACCTTACATAGTTCCTAGTTTAAAATACCAAGTTTTGCACTTAAGACTCTGGGATGGGGCTCAGCAATTTGTGCCTAATCAGATTTCCTGGTGAATATGATTCAAGGTTGGAAGCGATAGCACAGCAGTAGGGCGTTTGCCTTGCACGCAGCCAATATGGCTGACCCGAGTTCGATTCCTCTGCCCCTCTCAGAAAGCCCGGCAAGCTATTGAGAGTATCTTGCCTGCACGGCAGAGCCTGGCAAGCTACCCGTGACGTATTCAATATGCCAAACACAGTAACAACTAGTCTCACAATGGAGACGTTACTGGGCCTGCTCGAGTAAACCGATGAGCAACGGGAGGACTGTGACAGTGACCGTTTGAGCTAATAAAATTTTTTTCTATGAAAAACAGCCTCAAAGTAATTTGGAAAACAATGAATTAAGCCATCAGCTGGAGCCTGGTATTCTTATCACTGTCACTGTCACTGTCCTCTCGTTCATCGATTTGCTTGAGCAGGCCCAGTAACGTCTCCATTTTGAGACTTGTTGTTACTGTGTTTGGCATATGGAATACATCAGGGGTAGCTTGCCAGGCTTTGCCATACGGGATTCTTATCATAAAATATATTATTCCAATATTACTTATTTTTGAGCTGGAGCGATAGCACAGAGGGTAGGGCATTTGCCTTGCCGAACTAGATTTGATTCCTCCATCCCTCTGGGAGATCCCGGCCAGCTACTGAGAGTGTCTCCCCTGCATGGCAGAGCCTGGCAAGCTCCCTATGGTGTATTTGATAGGCCAAAAACAGTAACAACAAGTCTCACGATGGAGACGTTACTGGTGCCCACTGGAGCAAATTGATGAAATGGGACAACAAATGGGATGACAGTGCTACAGTGCTACAGTGTTTAGATGACTAGCTACTTAATAACTGGTATATTTAGTAGTTTAGACCAGAGGGCTAGTGTTAATACTTCTGCTATTCAGATTTTCCCCTTTACGGTGTAGTACTATTAGCCTATGACAAGGCTTTTGAACTAGTCACTCCATTTAGTTGACTGAGACACGTGATTGCATCAGGTCAGTAAAGGCTGGTTGTTGCATCCACTGACTTCAACATGAAGAGTGTGTTAAGCAATAATCTCTCAATCAAGCCAGAATAATTAAAATTGGTGTCAGACTGGGCAACTTCCTTGGTCTTTGGAAGAGAAGCCGGCAGGTCCCAGTGTGAGGGTGCCCTTATGAAGAGGTAAGAGAGACATCTGCTTTGCCTAGACTTCACAAAGACACCGACATCTGCATCCTTGAGCAAGGCATAAGGTCTCCCTAAGTCTCTGTACTTATAAAATGGATCCAACCACTGACTGATGTACAAAGGGTACAAACAACATGTTTCCATGATGTTCTAAATGGAGTGAGCACTGAAACAAATTTTCAACTAGTTGAACATATTATGAGTGGAAACTATTGTAATTTTGCTCAAATCTGTTAATTACCTTTAAGCTAAGAAGATCTGATTGTATTACTAAAAAATAAATTATAATATGTAGTTTAGATACGGGCTGGAACAATAGCACAGCGGATAGGGCGTTTGCCTTGCATGTGGCCGACCTGGATTCGATTCCTCCGCCCCTCTCAGAGAGCATGGCAAGCTACCAGGAGTATCTCGCCAGCACGGCAAAGCCTGGCAAGCTACCCTTGAAGTATTCAATATGACAAAAACAGTAACAACAAGTCTCACAATTTGTTGTGAGACGTTACTGGTGCCCGCTCGAACAAATCAATAAACAATAGGAGGACAGTGCTACAGCATATATAGAGAGATGCAAAGAAATAATTTCCAGTTCCAAAAGGAACAAGAAGGCATTCTGGGCAGGAACAAGGAGGGAAACTGGGACATTGGTGTGGGAAATGTATCCTGGTCGGGGGATGATGAACATAGTATGACTGAAGCCCAATCATGAACAGCTTTGCAACTGTATCTCAAGTAGTGAGTGGTCGCAAGGTCAACCTAAAGTCAACCTGCAGCAAACTATAAAAATAAAAAGATTAACATATTTTAAAAGGGGAGATTCTGACAATCCAGTTCTAATTTTACATTCAGGGCATTAATAATCTTATAAACATAAAAATACCCAAGGTGTAGAATTAAAAAATGTATTTTGAGTTGTTAAAAACAAAATCCCCAGTCAGTACAATTAACTATTGCTGCACCCCCTATGACCAAATACTGTATACCTCTCTGATTTCACTGGAACAAAAATAAATCACATTTCCGTCTGAAAAAAAATCAAAGAAAGAAACTAGTCAAAGGGTATTTTATCAAATTAGAAAAAAGTATCTTTCTTAAATCCAATTCTAGTACTTTAGTAGCTGTGAGTCTAACTAACAGTTGTGGTGGTGACGCCCTTATTTCTATTGCATTATGATAGCCTTATGAAAGCCAGGGTCTTAAAAAATGACCACACAACACTTTACAGTGGCCTTAAACAACAATATAATATCTCTAAAGTTTCTCTATCCCTTACTTAAGCTAGTGTTTCACGTCTGTGGAAGTCTCATAAAATTCAGTCTGGCAATTTATATGTAACCTCTATAAAGATTGTATGTTCAGAGGAGAGTCCCACTCCATGAGATGCTGCAGATGCCACCATCCTTAACCACATAGAAAGGCTTATCAGTAGTAAACACATTAATTTGACCCCGAGGGAGAGAAGGTGAAAGCAAAGAAACTATAGTGAGCCATTTAAGTTCTTTATTTCTGAAGGTAAATCTTTCATTTCATCAGGTTCTTGCTAACTCTACAATTTTTTCCCCTCTTTACAGTTTATGTATCTCCTTACTTTGATAAGCCTTGCTTTTTGGAAATTGTGATGTTTTAAAATTTCATTTTAAACAAGAAAAAAAACAGTCTTCGTATAATTAGGGAATGTAACCATATTATTTGCAATCAAGATCTACTTAATGCCTTATTACCCTAATGGAAGTTATTGTAAGTGATGATAAAATTGTCAGAAAGAAGTTATGCTAATTGATGATAAAATTGGTATTATTAAGTGATGAAAACCTTTTTAAAAATGTTTAGCTTCTGCTTGGTCTTAAAAAATGTCTCTAATCTACCCAGATCACCTCTAGTAAGAGGGAGTGGAGGGTCCCCGTGGCTCTTGAACCAGCCCTGGTTTGAGATGATGAAGTCAAACCTCCAATGTTGGTGTTTGGAGGTGGGTGTTTAGGAGGTGATTAGGGTGTGAGAGTAGAGCCCTCACCAATGAAGTCACTCGCGATGGGACTAACCCAGGGCAATGACCTCTCTGTCCGTTACACAAAGACACTGTGGGGAGATGAAGCAGGGGGGTGAGGAGGAGCCACACCGGGAGCCAAATCCACTGGCACGTTGAAATGGGACTCGCCAGGCTACAGAACAGTGAGAAACAAATGTCACCGGGTTAAGTGTCTATTGGCTACCGCTGCCCAGGACAATCAAGAAGGGACCGTGGCAGCTTTTGCTCACGGCTAGAAAGACCGTCAGAAGATGGAGGTGAGTGGTCTGTGGGCAAGTGCTCACCCAGCTGGGGTCTGTTCTGCTTGGGTTAGGCCATCGGTGTGGAAAGGCCCCTCCGCTCCTGATCTGTGGTTCTTACTGTTCTGCTACTCAGCCTTAGTCTGAGTGGACTTGGGGTGGGGAGTCTTCTGAACAGAGGAAAGCCAGAACAAAGCCATGAGCACTGGGCAGGAGCTCTTCTCTGCCCAATGGCTCACTCACATGCTACTCCTGTTTCATTCACTAACATGTATGTAACCAATGGAAGGGGTGATCATTATACTGTAAGGGCAAAATGGACTCCATGACAGGTGGCAGAAATCAGCAAAATCAGCTGAGCCTCAGGTTCAGCTCCTGGAACTGGAACAGTCTCGGTTTCCCTGCAATGAAAAAATGTGCAACTGGCCAACCTGAAAAAAGCCTGGGAAAGCTCCTGGGATCAGCAAGTGGCTTCGATTAATCAATCACAATGCCCCAGAAATTGTCTTTTGTTAACCCTAAAAGAATGAGTAGCTTATGTAATCATAAACTGTTACTGGAAACTATTGTTTAACTATTGCCCGATCACTGTTACCCTAGACACGTTCCAAAATACCTTTGTTTGGTAACTAAGATTTTTTTCTGAAACAATAAGGCATGTACTGCTTATGTAATCAAACCCTATATAAACTGCTTGCTGCCTGAAATCGGGGTCGCTATCAAGAGACCACTCTGTGGGTGAGATAGTTCACCCCAGTTAACTGGAGTAAAACCCCTACTGCTTTTGCATTATCGAGTTCACGTCTCTGTCCCTCTTGCAAATCCATAGTCCCGGGCTTAACAATTTACAGATCTTTCAGCTATGACGGACTCAGTCTTGTCCACTCAGCCCTGATGCCTCTCATGTCAGGGTGCCTGGTGTGGTTAGTGGCAGATACAAAGCCACACTGTGGATGTGACAGATATGAACCACGCTGTGGATGTGGCAGATATGAGCCAAATTTTGGATATGGCAGATATGAACCACGTGGTGTATATAGCCGATATGAACTATGCTGTGTACACAACAGATATGAACCATGCTGTGGATATGGCTGGTACGAGACACACTGTGGATATGGTAAATATGAGCCTTCTCCCCAGGGTGACATGGGCATCGCATGGGTGAGTCTCTAGTGTGTTTCCTTCTTGGTTTATGGCGCTCTTTAGAGCTGAAGGATCTTCCCAAACATCTTCACTAGAATATAAACTCTGAGAAAGTTGTTGGTTTTGTTTCCTTTTTCTCAGCACCCGAGACAGGACCTGGGGGGAGGGGAGGTGGTGCTCGCAAATGAGTCCTTGTTGAGTGCAGGGTTCCCAGTACTGGTTTCAGAGAGGGTGTGAGCCAGAGAGATAGCGCCAAGGTGCATGCTTTATATGCAGGACACTCAGTTTGACTTCAGTATGCCCCACAAACGCGATGCATGACCCCCAATGCAGTGAAAAAATATGTATTTTTTCATATATTGAAATGGCAATTCTTGATTTTCTTACGAACCATCATGTCTTTCTATCACCTTTCTATCACCTTCTCCTGACCCTGCCGCCTCTGTTTGCCTAGAAATCAGCTTTTGGACGAACTGGATCATTTAATTCTTCTCTCACCCCTCCCTACATTTCATCTGTTGGCTAATTCTGCCATTTTGGGTCTGTCTGCCACTCCCCACCTTTGACAGTAGTGCTGAGTCCAGTGCCTCCCTGATCTCCTCCTCCACGATGCCTCCAATAGTCCAGGCCAGACAGACCTCCTTCCACTCAGCTCTGAGCACGACCCCATTCCAGGATGTACAGGTGTCTGTGGGATGGAGGGAATGAAGCAGGTGACCGGGGAGAGCAGGTACCATCGGGCCCTGCATGATGAAGTCCAGACTCGCTCTCTCCACCTGACCTCTCTCTACATACATGTCCTTTTCATGTACAGCATCTTCACTGATGCCCAGATGCCAGGGACCTTCAGTTATTTTTTAAAGTTTTTGTCATTATGTGGGGATGGTGAGGTCAACCGATTAGGATCTGACTGCCATTGAATAGTTTGTTAGTCAGACTTCCTGATGGCCAAGGTGCACAGGTGCATAGATCAAAGCACCAACTTTGGTCAGCAGCGGGGAGCCAGGGTGAAAGTAGAGGAGAGGCGTTAATAAACTGTTCTGAGCATCCACCGTTTCCCAAACCCACTCCCATGCAGATTCTTCCCCTCCATTCCCACTCTACCCCATTTTCCAGACATTCCCTTAGTTTGCTAGAAAATGCTCAACAGCTGATGGGAAATTAGGCTTGGCTTTTCCTGTTGTTCCCAGGGGACCCGTGATCCTTACACTCAGATGTAGGCCAGGCCCGGGCTCTCAGCGCTGATGGCCACTTCTGTGTCTGAAAGCCTGTAGTGGTCCATTTCCTTTACAATTGGCTGTTAAAAATCAAAACCAGTCATCTGCTCAGCTAGGTATCTGCCATCTGCCAATTCACCATGCTTAAAATAGTCATCGCAAACTATTTTGTTAATTTTTAATAGGTCTGTCTGTGCAACTGGACTCTGGTTCCGGAGAAGAGCCTTTCTGCTCCAACTCCCGATTATTTAAGGACTTGGCCGAGCCCCCAAAGGCCATTTTTACATCTCATAGACTTTTATTCCAGATTTAGAATAACATAAATTCCACCTGATTACTCGCCTCCCTGTTTCGTTCATGCATAGTCATTAATCACTTTTATTAGAGTGGTGACTGACCCAACTCACCATCACCTGCAAAAAGGGATTTACCTTCTGGACTTGGGTAACACATTCATCTCAATAGCTTTCCTTTTGAGTTTTGGAAGAGAGAAAATATGTAGAAATGAACAAAAAGATGAAAATAGGATATCATCCTTTCATTGTATACCTTCAAAATCTTTCTAAAATCAGATGCATCATTCTATCCGTTTAACCTCTTTTACTCTATTTTAGCAGCTTTGACAAAATTTCTGCATGTGCATGAAACAGATATAAATATATATAATATATAACATATATTTTATATATGGAGAGGTCAAGTATACTTATTAAAAACTATAACTAAGATCTAATCCATAATCTGACATTTCTTGTGTAGTGAAGGTTTAAAGAATTTTCCAAGTATAATTTTGATATCTGGCTCTCATGGTGGTGATGTTTTTAGAGTGCCATAGATTTTTGGTTTGTTTCTAGATGCTTATATATAAAAAGGACATCCAACTTGGGGTAGTTAATTGCAGTGAATCCCAAAGGATGCAGTTATTGTAGGATCAGCTACTACAAACTTGCTTATTACTGAAGCTGAACAATGTGGAGCAAACAATGTTGCTTGAGAGGACAATAATGATAACTTGAATTCTGGGCTAGGTATCTTTTTTATTTTAAATTTCTTATTAGCGAATCACCATGGGGTACAGTTACAGACTTACAAACTTTCATGCCTGCGTTTCAGTCAAGCAATGGTCAAGTACCCATCCTTCCACCAGTGCCCATTTTCCACCACCAATGGTCCCAACATCTCTCCCACCACCCCCACCCCGTCCCCTCCAACCCACCCCGCCTCTGTGGCAGGGCATTCCTTTTTGTTCTCTTTCTCCTTTTGGGTGCTGTGGCCTGCAAAAGAGGCACCGAGTGGCAATCATGTTCGATCTAGGATGTGAGTTATTGTTAAACTGACTAATAAGGGACTAGATTTTACATGAGACAATGTATAAGGTCATCGTATTAGCATAATTCAGAGGGCTATATTTTAGTTTTTAACTTACATAATGTTTTCATCTACAAATCAGCAAAATGGTGAGATTCACTTCATTGTTCTTATAAGGTTGAAATCTTATAAGGTTTCAAGATTTGAAACCTTTTATACGGTTTTAACCTTTTATAAGATATTTGGGTAAGTGACTTCTCAGCCAGTGAGCATTGATGAATTCGATTTCTGGTGGTGGTAAAAAAGAAGAAGTCAGCAGTGATCTCAAATTCACAAGACAGGTATATTCTTGCCTGTTGGATATATAATTCTTAGTAATACAACATACCTAGTAGATTAGAGAAGGCAAAAATTTATACAAAATTGCATGTTAAATGTAATTTAAAATAACATGTATTTTTGTTTCACATATATCAACAGAGTGCCACAACTATTCAAGTGTGTCTCATACAGCAACTCATTCTTAAAAATTGGCAAGCAAAGCTAATTTAAAAGGGAGAGTGGAGCAGCAGGCAAACATTGGAATGGTGATTTAATGTGTTTAAGTTTTGGAAACTCATCAATAATGAATCAGAATTCAAAAACATTTAGTTCATTCTTAAAATATTGATACAAATTATGTTTTTGATATAAAAACATAGAAGGTAATAAATTACTATAATTCTTCCTATAACATGAAAGTTTTTAGTAAATTTTTGAGTGGTTAGAGTATCAACTTCCTAGAACAAGATCTGCAACTGTTTACTTAATGTATTCTCACTATCAGACTACAAGTCAAATGAAAATCACAGTCAACTCTGAATTTGCCATAGGGTTTCTGGCATATCACAAATCACGACTATCCTGTTATTCGTTGATTGCCTCGAGCAGGCCCCAGTAACATCTCCTTCATCCTAGCCCTGAGATTTTTAAGAAAG
>JAOXYA010000005.1:22410796-22423682 GCA_028565675.1 Sorex palustris | reverse complement strand
AATATAATCTCAGGGCTAGGATGAAGGAGACGTTACTGGGGCCTGCTCGAACCAATCGACGACTAACAGGATTTTAGATAACTACTATATATCTCTAATTTTATTTTTAACAAAATTTTAATGTATTTTTGCTTAAATGTTTTTGCCAATAATTAATTTTTAACCAAAAAAAGATTATATGAAGTTATTTCATAAAATAGTAAATTATTAGGTAGAGAGGAGAAAATTATACATTTTATATTTTTCATTAATTATAATAACAACTTATCAATTGTAAATAGTCTCCACCTGCATAAAATTGATTTCCTGTCTGTTTTTAATTCTGCAAGTATTGCTTATATGGGAAATAAGAGAAATTATCAATTATCCTGTTTTTCATATTTGTAAGGCATAGGTAGTAATTTCCATAAGTAGTATAAAATATTATTTATTTGGAGTCAGAAATATCAATAATAACTATAGTTAGATCTATCTCATTATATGACTTACAGGTGTCAAGTATTACACTTGAAACTTTCTTAGAACTTGTCATTTTATGTCCTTTATCTCATTCATGTACATACCATTCTATAAAGTAACTGTGATTACCCACAATTATCCAAGAGCAATACAGTTCAAAGAAGTCAAATAGCTCTCCCAAACTATAAATTAGAGGTGACAAAAAGGCTTCCAGAGTCAAAACTACCTACTTCCCTCCTAGAGTGCTTACTAGCCCCATGCAGTTGCCAGGAAACCTTTGAAAATACTGAATATTAAAACACCTCAATAAGTATAAAAATAAAATCTTGGGGCTGGAGAGATAGAACAGAGAGTAGGGTGTTTGCCTTGCACGCAGCCGACCTGGGTTCGACTCCCAGCATCCCATATGGTCCCCTGAGCACCGCCAGGCATAACTCCTGAGTGCAGAACCAGGAGTAAGCCCTGTGTGTGCATCACCAGGTGTGACCCAAAAAAATAAATAAATAAATAAATAAATAAATAAAATCTTAAACTTGCCTAATTGAGGACTTATATTTTATGAACATTTTAATGTAAAAGGATTTATATTAATATAAATTAACTGGAATTCTATTATTCAGTTCTTTATATGCACAGTATTTTATCAACTCTTTGTTATCACTGCTGACCTTCTCCAGCGCTGGTACTTATATATAGAATCCTGCTTTCATATTGACTGTGAATATTTCTTTCTTTTTTCCTGCACAAATCTCTTTGCCATCCTGTTGTTAGCAGATATTTATTCTACTCTGCAAGCAGTAATGCATAAATATATGAGTGTAGATATTCATGTCCCTTCTCAAGCCCCAGTACATACCGATTTAACCATCACGTCACTCATAGGTATTTATTTCACCATGACAAGAAGAGCAACATAAATAATTAATATTGATTTCCCTGATCTTGCCTCTAAACCATACATCTTTCACTAGTACTGATTGATAGAGAATTGCTTTACCTCTGAAGCTTTCTGACATTTAAATATTTAACATCCATATCATAGCTCACTTAATATTATCAGAGTACACAGAAAAACTCTTTAAATGCAATAATTCAGATAAAGAACTTGAGAAATTAACTGAAACCAAAAATATAAATCTCCTCTTGATTTTTTTAAAGATGTCACTAGAAAGTTACATTCTTGGCATATGTAAAATCCACAGATTCAACAATACATGTGTGCATAAATAATAAACATATCTATACACATTTTCATCAACAAATACATATACTTTGCACGATAGGCTCCAGCAAATGTGCATTCCTTACCTTTTTCCTCTTTCTGTATATTTACCTCTATATCATGCACGCACTGTGTACATATTTATTAGATACTTTTTATGAATTTTATTCAAGGTTGAGCCAAAACAAGGAATCTGAGGCAGATGCTACTTGCACAAAATGTAAGATGGTGCAAAAGAACACAATACTCAAATAAGTAATAATAATGCATTTTAAATTATTTATTCAAAATTTAAGAATGCTGGAAATAATCACTCTGGGCAGGAACTGAATGTTAAAAGTAGGCAAAGGGATATATATATATATATATATATATATATATATGATAACCTTTCAATATCTGTACTGCAAACCACAATGTTGGAGGGGGAAGAGAAAGAGGAGAGAGAGAGAGAGAGAGAGAGAGAGACAGAGAGAGAGAAATGCATGCTATGGAGGCAGGCTGGAAGCAGGGTAGGGGAAGGTGATGGGAGGGAAACTGGGGACACGGGTGCTGAGAAATGTATACTAGTGGAGAGATGGGTATTGGACCAATGTATGACTGAAACCTAATTATGAACAGCTTTGTAAAGATCTCAAAGTGATTCAATAATAATAGTTTTTTTTAAAAAAATTAATGATAGACAAAATATCAAAATACTCAATGAAAGTATGTTCAATATTTTATTTGGTGCACAACTAGTTGCCAGATATACTCCTGACTGCGATCAGGGATCACTCCTGGGAACAACTATACACAGTGCAGGGAATCAAACGAGGGTCACATGCAAGGCCAGGGCCCAAACCTCTTATATCTCCAGCCCCGTATGATCCTCCTTATTGGTCTGTCTCTTCCTTCAGGCTCTGGCTTCTTTATAGCTTGCTCAACTTTGCTTTCACCAGAATTGCCTACGCAATTTTTAGAGCTCTTAATCTCACCTCAGAAACAGTTTAACAGGTCAGTGCTCATCCTGGTCCTCTTGCATAGTCGCATTTGCTTTTCCCAGTTTGAGGCTGAAAGTTTTAGGACTTAATAAGAGTGGAGGCTTAAATGAGAGCTGAGAATTTAAGAAAGCAAGAATAAAAAGGTCAGAGAGAAACAATGATCTAGGGACTAGAGAGCTTCAGGTTTGGAACTTGGCTATACTTGAAAGACCAATATACTATCTCTTTGTTCATTCTGCCTCAATGTCTTCACACAAGAGTGATGCTTGACCACAGTATAAACAAATATTTTTTGTTTCAACCATGTTTTTTATAGGCACAGTGAAAATTTCTGGTTACCCATAACTCTATAGTTATTTTTCTTCCTATTGTACGTTGTATAAAACGTCACCCTGGTGATTTTTATATAAGTACTCAGCTGATATATAGATAAAGTCAATTATTGTACTGTTTTTGAAGAAACATATAGATTATATTGTCTTTCTATAACATTTCTGATATTTCATATAGCCCTTATTCCAAAATATTTAAATAATCCCAAATCTTGGACCCAGTTCAGGTGTTTGATGATGCTTATCTTCTCTCATGGAGACAAGACACATTGTTCTTTTTTGCTTTACCTCCAGGGGAGATAGTATTGTATAACCTGAACAGAGACTAAACAGGTAGGCCATGCAGAAGAATAACTGAGTAGGAAGCGCTGTTTGTTTGATTTGAGTTTACTTTTTTCAGTGCCTCAGTTATCAAATTGTATACAAAACTTGTCTTCCTTGGGTTGCTATGTGTGCAGCATTTTAAGCATCTCAAGTAGACTATGGACTGGCAGGAAAAGAACATACAAAAACCTACAAAAAGTCACTGTTTTATTTAACAAGCATGATGAAATTAATGGGAACGCCATCGCTCCCCACAGCAGGAGCAGATATGCAGCATATGGCTATTCTCTCGCCCAGGGTTCCCTGAGGGGCGCACAGCTGCCAGGGCCTCGCTTCACCTGGGAAAGGCCCTGCTAGCGTTCAAAATGCAGCCAAGTTCTTGCTATGCCACATTCGTTCCAAACATAGAGCATACAGCACCTCTCCAGGGGAACTGAAGCTAACCTTTATGCTTCCTTGGAGGGAATATCTAGAAACTTCCTTTCCTTTTCCCAGTGGGCACCTCTTTAAAATAAAACAGGGCTCTCTTTAAAGTGTACCTGCCTCCAGAATTCTGCTGTCTCCTCAAATCATTTTCTGGCTAAATCCCCTCATTATAACCTCACTGTCCTTTTACCGAGGGCTTTCAATATAAAGGATGGTCTGAAGTAATAACAAATTCACTTCTCTGAAGTACATTTATTCTGTACTATGTGTGAAGTTAAAGTCCTGGTAAGTTCTCAGAACAAATGAAAGAGTTCGGGACCACAAAGATAGTACAGGGGTTAAAACACTCATCTTGCACAGGCCAACCCCAGTTTGGTCCCTGATTCCAAATAAGGGTATGGCCTAATAGAGATGTGGAAGCACAATTTTTGACTGTAGTATTAATTTCCATCACACCTTCAAATTCACAGCTATAAGCAGCTCAGACATATGCGGCCATAGAACCTTTTAGCATAAATTGTGAATAATGATTAAATCAGAAGCATTAATTTTTCAAATCAATAAAGTCTATCTACTTAGGTTAAAAGTGCTCAATTTTTATTTTCGATAATAGATGAGTCACTGCTTAAAAGTCTATGATTTACTAAAATAAAATTAGGCTTTTCACTAGTAGACCTTTAGAAGAATACAACAACCACAGAAATCTCCAGGCTCTCACTGAGAAGGGGTGCCTCCCCTCCCCCATCCCGTTCTTCAGGGATCCTGTATGTCATGCCCATGAATGGCCTCTGGCACCATATAAGCTCTTTAACCAGCCATGATTCAGAGACTCATAAATAAATCTCAAAAGAGAGCAACAAGCTGCAGAGTTGCTTCCAGACCCCACAGTGGTCATCCAGTTAAAAATTTAACTCCAGCTGTATCACCCACTCAAAATTTAAAATTCGTGAAATACATGGCAACACCTCACACTCTACATCACTGATATACTAGGAGTAGCACACCACATTGGATGGGATGTAAAGTAGAAGCAACCAATTTCAATCAAGAAAATATTAGCACACAAGGGTTAATCTGTAGCAGCATGTTAGTAACTTCTTATATAAGGGCTTAATTGCTCCAGGGTGAGATATGACAATCTTCACACACTTTCTTCTAAGGAATTTTTTTGATCATTTTTAGCAAATTATTCATAACAAGCAATACAAAATAAATTATTTAGAAACTTTTATTGGGGCAGAATTAAATAGGGTTGATAAAATTGGAAATAATGGTGGTGGGAAGGCGTGATGGTCGTGGGATTGGTGTTTGAATATTGAATGCAAAAAATCATCATAAATACTTTATAAAAATAAAAAATTTTAAAAATTTAAAAAAAGACAAAACCAACCAATATTATAAAAATAGTGGGAAGAGATAAGCAGAAACATCATCAAAAAGGACAGATAGCCAAAATGTATATGAATAAGGCTCTGAATCACTTATCATAAAGGAAATGCAAATCAAAATTATGAGACACCATTTCACAACAGTAAAACTGGCACACATCACAAAGAATAAAAACAACTAGTGTTGGCATGCATGTGGGGGAAAAGGGAACTTCAATCACTGCTGCTGGAATTTCAACTGGGTTAGTCATTTTGGAAAACAATAGTAACACAATACCAAAAAAAGATGGAAATAAAGCTTTTATATTACCCAGCAACACCAGTTCTTGGATCTATCTGAAGGACTCAAAAACTCTATCAGGGAGGCATTTGCTCTCTGTTCCTTTGTTCATTGCTACTATATTCACAATAGCCAAAATCTATCCATGTCTAAAAGCATATGATTAGAGGAAGTGTGGTACATATATACAATGGAATATTATTCAGCTAAAAGAAAAGATGAAATCATTTAATTTGTTGTTGTGTAGATGGATTTGGAGAGCATCATCCTGAGTGAAATTAATTCGAGAAAGAGGGACAGACAGAGAATGATCTCCCTCATATGTGAAATGTGAAAAAAAAAAACATAGCAAAGAATAATAAATGCCCAAAGACAAAAGAAACTCAATTCTGGTCCTGAGTAGGAAGCTTACCATGTGGAGAGGTGGAATATGGGTGGGAAACACTGCAACAATGATAGAGGGAAGGGAACATTCTGACACTCTGGTGGGCGGGCTGATGTTAGAACGTTGTATGCATAAAACCCTACCATTAGTAGTAAAGGAATCACTGTGCCTAAAATTGAGTTTTTAATTAGGCTTTATTTGGGATTAGGAAAGGATATATATGACTTCTTAATTTTCTGAAAATGTATGGCATAGCAAATCTTGTAAATTTTCCAGAAAACCTTAATAATCATTTAGGTTTATCTAAGTACAAGATTTTAAAGCTGTGTTATTATATAAAGTACCTCAAACTTAAATATATTCCTAGCCACAAGTTAAAGGACAATAGTCTGTTTTCTTTGTTTACAAAATTAAATATAAACCGAATAGTAAGCCATGCTATTTTCCAACCATCTATATATTTTCTGAACTGAGTCTCTTTACAGTGCTATGGATGTTAAAGAAAGGAATCATTGGCCTTTTTGACAAACAAGGAACTGAGTCTCTGAATAATGGAATGGCATCTGCAAGGCCATCCATCTGGTAAATGGTAGAATTAGAAATAAATTTTGTTGGCACTGAATGACACTCTGCTACCTCTCTTGACTAAACTTCACTGTTACCTAGAATAATTCAGTTAGCAGCCAAACCACTATTCAGAGCCCTTTAAATAGACAGTTGCGATAATTCTACAATTTAGTGTGTGAGGAGAGTTTTGATTTTGTAGAAATATTTCTAAGTGAAGAGAAGATAGTTCTAGGCCAAGGAAGAACAATATTCCCCTTGAATATGCCATGGTGTCTCTGCAAATATCACTTTCTAGATGAATCCTATTATCTGTAGTTTTGCCTTTTAATACACCCCCCAGAAAGTAATATGATCTCAATGGTGACAATAATGAGGAAAGATGCAATGTATAGGGTTGCAGAGTCTCTTTTAACTATCACTTAAAGGACCAGGATGGTTTCCTGCAAGTCACTGGTACTGTTGGCTTCTTGCATTGTCATGACCTTCTTCAGAATGGTTTTTAGCACGGATATTACATAGCAAGACAATTCTAGAGTAATCTGTTACATTACTGAATGTACTAACTGGACTACTAAATTCAGCACTAAAGTTGCTCCATTTAGTGCATTCAGTGCATTCAATGGAGTATCTTAACAGGTGTTAAAATACTCCATTGTCCCCAAAGTTCATCTAGTTCTTCCAGGAAGTAATTACAGAGTAGCTGTTGTGTGCCAGGCTATCGACTAGATCCTGAGGATGCATCCGTCGAGTACAGGAGACAGAGAACCTCAAGGAGGCTTACTGCTTTCTGGAATATGGCACAGGAACGTTCTAGGGCACAATGGCATACTCTTAGTTGAGTGGGAATATTTCACAAAAAGGATTACATTTAATCTTGTCTGATAGTTAAGTTGCAATTCAACAAAAAGAAGTAAAAGGGGTGATAAGTTGTTCTCTCAGCAATTCACAATAAAAAAAACTTAAATATCTTAATTTCTTGTGAAATCTGCACTGCTTATGTCAAAAGAGCTCAACAGAAATACAACAGAACAATCTATAGAAAACTCTAGTAAATAATAACAAATAAATTTTATAACTTATAGCTGTTTCTGAAAAATAATTATATATATATCCAATACAGTCTCAAGCACTGAGAGAGCAGCTATAAGCTATACCTCAAATCAATATCTTATTTTAACTAAAATTGGAAAGATTTATTTTAAGTAACATAATTTTAAAATCATATGATTAGTAATGAACTTTTATCATTAGGTTTAAGAATACAATTGAGACTTCTTGACAACTTCTTTCTGTGAAATTGTAAACTCTATTGTTCTAAGTGAATAGCTTATAATTACAGACATCTTTTCCATATGACAAGAAAGAGGTTGTTTAAGGTCAGGGTTAATGTTAGCATATACCATAAGTCCTGTTATTTGTTTAAGCCTAATATGAAAAAAATAAATCCCTGAAGAAGAGAAAAGCAAAACAAGGAATTTCAAAGATGAAGGGCAGAATGGAAATGGATAGAAGAAAGTCATGGATTGGTACATAGATTTAGTGAAATTGATTTTTATTAAGTTGACTTAAATAGGTGACACTTTCATTTCATCACATGTACAACTGGGCCAAGAATATCTGCCTAGGAACCATTCTTGTGTGGTTTCTGTCTGAATTTCTGTATAAATATTTGCTCCATTTCTAAAAAAAATTATATTTATCCTCACTACTGCCCAAATATGGCTTACACATTTGATTAATGTGATCCCCTGTTTTCAAGGAAGAGATTGAGTTGCAAAGTGTTACTGTTACTTGTCCAAAACCACTTAACTAATATCTTAAAGAATTTTTATTTCAATTCTTTAAAGGAACCATTTTTCTAGGCCCATTGCTTTTTGTTTGTTTGTTTAAACTACTTAAACACCAAACAACCCTTAACATCTGAACTAAAAGTTCACTTTGGATCCAATAAGAAATTTGAACATATTATAGAAAAATTAAAGAGCCACATGAATACAAGCCACATAAAACACCCATTAATTCTATCTCTGCATCAATATGGACCTAATAATTAGTGGAATTTTACTACAAATTCCACTAATTATTATCCACATGACCCAGGGAGAAAGGATGCATTTTGAGTCCTTCACAGCCCAGACAAGACTAAGTTATAAATAATTGTAATTTGTCTTGACATTTAGAAAGTTTATATTCCTCTGAAGAAGTTATTAGATTGGAGAGCTTGGAGAATAATAAGAGCTTAAGAATCTTGACTTCATTTCAAATTCAATATATAATCTCTACAGAGATTAAGTTAACTTTAATGTCAAACAACATATTTATATTTGTCTTGCTTGACTCAGAAGTGGTATGGAAAATAAAATGCCTTTTGTTTACATAAAGCCAGAGAAATAAATTTCACTCCTTAAAAAGTTATGTGGGGAGGATAAAGTACCAAATATGTGAAATAAAATTTCCATCCAACATGATTGGAATCAAACACAAAGTTAAGTTGATTTCAAAGTAAATGAAAATGATATTTCCTGCATAACTAAATTTGTGAGCTCAGTTACATACCCACTATTAATCCTTTGAGGATTTTCAATGCAGCTGCAGACACAAACTCTTTCCCCTTTCTTTATTCTGTCAATGTTATCCCAATGTTCTTTCAACTTCCTACATTAGCATCCCAGTTATACCTTTATTCCATTATTCTCCTCTGAGTTCAACTCTCAAATAGCTAGGTACCTATTTGTATGTCTGTATGATGCATCATATGCATATTTGAAAATTATCAAAGGAAAGTTCAAATCTTGATTGGCGTCTTCCAGTCAGTATCCCGCCTTTTCTGCTCTCTGTTCGATTTCAGCAAATTATGAAGTGTGGAAAGAAAATATCAACCTCCATCTCTTTAATTATTTGTTTATTTATGTGTAAATTATATTATATTAATTTCAGGTGGTCATAATAATTCAACATTTGCATATTTTGAGAAATCTTTAATACAGTGTCTAGTTAAACAATAGTTCCTTTGGAGGACTTATGATGAAAACCTTCAATCTCGATTCTGCTAACCACTTTCAAATAAATAACAAAAAGAGCTAAATGCATAATCTAACTCATTTTTATTTATCATAAATGGATATCATAAAATGAATAGTATTTCTAAGAAACTTATAGAGACTACTAAAGTGACTGTGAGAACTTGGTACCAATATAGAACCAGGTTTTCTAGCATCAGTGAGAAGTTTACAGGAAAATGAAATAACAAAATTGACTCTATTCTCCTATTTATATCCAGAGTAAATTTTCTAGAACAGTCTTCCAGTCTCTGAAACAAAAGTGATATTTCAATTTCTGCACTCCAACTACTCTGGCATAGTTTTCTCATCTCCAATGAGTTTTCCCCTTCCTGCCCCAGGGCCAGTTCAAATCCTTTCCCTGCTGTCTAATTTAATTTCTATTTCTCCTTCACAACTAAAGATAAATATTACTTTCTCAGAAATTTACCCCAGCTTCTTGTCTTAGTTACTGCCCGTAGTTCAACCTTCATGGCCTAAACATGTATCTATATCTGATTGTTTTTACTGCCATTACCTTGTGATTTATTACTTATTTCTACAAATTTTAGAAGAAACATATCCCCCTGAGACCCAAATATTGTTCAATGGTCTCAAGAATGCCTGTTAGGCATGTGGCAGCACGCTTGATGCCTGGTATCATTCCCCATGGTGTCATCCCATGGGCAGTGCCATTTTGGTGCCCAGTGACACAACCACGTGTGTAACTCCTGTGTATGTAAACCAAGTGTGTAACTGGAGCAGACACTGCTTGCAACCTCCAGTGAGCAACACAGCTAAAGTGTGTGAGCACAGCAACAACGTGCCCAACCATCAACACAAAAACAAAAAGGAAGGCGTGATGGAAATGCCTCCAGAGATTCAAACTCTAAGAAAATAGGAACTATGTGTTCTTGCTCACCAATATATTCTCAGGGCTTAGAAAAATGATTGGGACAAATAAAATACTAAGCTAAACTGCTTTCAAGAGAACAAATGCATTTTTTGTAGAAAAGACCATCAAGTTCTAGTCACTATGCTTCATGCACTTCTTCAAATTCTGTCTATTGTCTTCATTTCTAATGGGTTTTACATACCAAGGAGAGAGAATGCATTTAAAGACTAAACCATCACCATTGATAATTATGAATATGACCATTGAAATTAATATCTAGAGAAACTGTCCAAGAGTAGGAGAAGTAATAACATGCAAAAATGTTTTCTTAACAATAATATGAAAATTGACTTTGTTCATTTCAAGAAGAAATGATAAAATATACCATCCGAATATCACCTCCTACCAAATAGAAAGATCATATTATAAAAATAAAACTTTCCAAACAAGTTAGACTAAGTGAATAAGAATTTAATGCAAAAGTATGTATTATCCAGGCTGGAGTGATAGTACAGTGGGTAGGGCATTTGCTTGGCGCATGACAGATTTCCAGCATCCCATATAGTGCCCTAAGCACTGCCAGGAGTAATTCCTGAGTGCAGAGCCAGGAGGAACCCGTGTACATTGCCGGATGTGATCCAAAAAGCAAAAAAAAAAGTATATATTATCTGACATACAAAGCATACATTTTTGGTAATTATGGATTAGAAAACTTATGGGGGAAAAACAAATTGATATGGGCTAAATAAAAATTTATATTATATTAAAATTATAAGACTATAATTAATATTTTAATTGTGTGCTGCTATAACATTTAAATCAATGCAATAATTTAAAATATGCATTGGGATTTTATCAATTGTGAATATATTTGAGATAGACTTTAGCTAGTCTAAAGGTAATAGAATTAAGTTTGAAAATCAGTACCAAAGCAGCTACAAAGATCTATCATCTGAGGATCTTTTTTGATTCTAAACAGGGAGTAAATTTATTGCCATCAAAGGAACCTCTAATAATTCTGATTTATTCAGGTAGGCAGAATCTCCTAGGAAAAAAGTCAGACCTTCTGATAGTCATACTAAGCACTAGTATATTTGTTTACAATGCTTGCCAACCATGTAACCCCCATATCATCCTCACACCATCGCCGTACACCAAGACATTGTCATGGACCACATAATCTACCAAGTACACCACACTATATAACCAACCATGTTCACAGAGCTATTGGGTGTCTGAATGTAGAACTGGCCCATATCCAACACACTGAACCATTATACTGCTCTCTCATGAAGAGATGCAAGTTGAGGAACTTGATCCAAATTTGGCAAGTTGGAAAATATCTGCTTTGACTCTCTGTACTACTAAATTCGCATGCCTTATAAAGCTTTGTAAGAAACCAGGATCAGAGAGGAAAAGAAACCTCACTGTTCATTTCTCTCTGTAGAGTTAAGGAACTACAAATGCTATGACTACAGAAAAGTCACCAGCATTCCCATTTTTCTAAATAACACTACGCAAGCCCCAGAACTCAAGTCCTTGACTTACAGCAACAGCTAAATTCCAGAGTGCAGGGGAGGCTCTCAGTTGACAGCCATTCACAGCAAGACGCGTCTAGCTTTGTGATCCTTATTTTCCAAGACTTTCTCCTGGAAAACTGCCAATTTGTGATTGCCTCCAGGTGTCTGCGGTCACCAGGTAATGCGAGGGTACAGTCTCAAGGAGCCCCAGCCAGTGTTTAATAGCAGACAGCACGAGTGAGACCGTGCCTGGGCTTGGCATTGGCTTGTCTGTCATAACAGGAAACAGACATAAACAAGACTTGCTAGCTAGGGACAAAAAAAAATCACAGTGTCACAAAGGGAGATTCCTCTGGGAGAGAGGAGGAATGATTTGCAAGCAATGGATGAGATGTGATTTTCACCTCTGCCTTAATCAAAAAGACTGTTAGCCAGCTATGCATCACTGGGACTTGTGACAATAGAGGGAAAAGAAAATAAAAGCATTCTGAGCTGGGAAATAAGTCCTTGATCACAAAAAGAGGAAAGAAACTGGGCTTGAAGCCAAATACCTGCTCCAATCCCCAGAGCCCAGAGCACAGCTTCCTGGGGAAGATAACACAAACAGGGCCTCAATTCGCCACCGATGAGCCTTGTGGCTCCTTCAGAAACTCCGTCATTCATAAGCCAAATCAAACCAAACCAGGCAAAATTAAACCCCCCAAAGTCAGGATGGAGAGTGAGTAATCAATCACACTTATTACAAAAACAATTGTAGAACCTTCCAAGTTGAAGAAAACAAAATTGTGGCAGAAAACTCTTGCTAGGGGGAAGCAGAGAATTTACCATGTAACTTATTGGAACAGTCTGAGAATCTCATTTCCCCTTCTAATTTCTCTGCCTACTGCCACCTCCATAATCAGCCCCAGGAATGTTTTTTTTTCTCCATAAACCTGTTAAGCTACCCAATACTGAGTAACAAACTTTTATTCTTTTCTCAGCAAAGATAGGTAATCACTTAATCACACTTAACTTCCCGTTAGTCGTCGATTTGCTCGAGCGGGCGCCAGTAACGTCTCCATTTGTCC
>JAOXYA010000005.1:22214955-22233833 GCA_028565675.1 Sorex palustris | reverse complement strand
TTTCTCTCTCTCTCTCTCTCACACACACACACACACACACACACACACACACACACACACACATTTTTTTGGGGGGGGGGGAATTCATATCCAGCAGTACTCAGGGGCTAACTCCTGGCTCATGCTTTTGGGGAGGAAGGATGCTCCTTGTGGTCTCAGGAGAGCATGCAGTAGCAAGGACTGAATTGGGTCTCTCTGATGTTCGCATATCAAGCATGCACTAAGCACATTGAGCTATCTTGCCAGAATCCGTTATTTTCTCAAGACTCAATGCCAACACTTGGGAGTACTAATTGTTTCGGTAAGAAAGAAAATACAAAACAGCAACAAACCCATAAAAGAATAGTCAATGCAGTAATGTTTCATCTTTTTCTAACTGTAGACCAGTACTGGCCTAAATGGATTGGTGAATGAACCCTGGTACACACTGGCAGTGCTCAGGGAAACATGCGGTGCTGAGAATCAAGCTCAGGGCTCCAGCAAAATATGGGCCCCACTGCTCAGAACCACAACCCCTAGCCCCCAGCTTCTATATATGAATACTCTCCTAGAACTATAGTTACTTTTCATCTGACTTTGAACTATTTTCATGTGAAACCCTCTTTAAATAATAGCAGAGAAATAGCAATAACGACTCATTCTGTGAGAATACAGAAAGTGCTGGAAATAGAATTAATACTAATTTTTGTTATATTAATTTAAACACAGACTTGCTCTAAGTCCCCTAACAAAGCTCCTGAAGTGAAAAACCTCTATCTAGGTACAGATATTAGTAAACTGAGCTGGAACTTAGAAAAATCTAGGTTGGAGAATGATCTAATACACATTTCAATAGAGTATTTTCCTTTGTAGATATTCTCAAGTTTATGTTTGCACCTAAGGAAAGAGGACAGGGTTTAACTAAAACCACAAAATGTTTATATAAATGAAATCTTAGGCTGCAAAGCTACAATCTTAGAATTCAGTTATTATTTTACCCACTTTATAAAGAAACTAGTTCTCAGATTCTCCATACAGATAGCTTTATGTAAAATATATAAACATTTGTCCAAATTGGTACACAGATTGCATAAATATGGCAAGTAAGATTGCATTTACAGGTGTGCATGTACAATGTTGTGCAAAGTATCACAATATTACAATTTCAAAAATTACTCAAATTGGAATCCAAGTAAAGCAGTTAGTGAAAATACCCATGCAGAATTAAAACCTCAGAACAAAATTTAAAATATTTTCAGTAAAAGTTCACACATTTAAAATAATTTTATTCATTTTATTTGTATATGTCAAAATACATTTTTATTTCCAAAATAGTAGATTTTGCAACTAGTTTCATGCAGACACAAGGTCTACTCAATACTACCAATAAAATCAATATAGCACAGTAGCTGTTCAGTTTTAGATACAAAGAATAAATAACCTAAATACAAAACACGAAAATACCAGGAACATGTATTTCACCATTCTTCACAGACACCCAAACTCCACAAGTATCATCCTTAGCACGTCTAACTGTTGTGCAACCAGGACATGTTGCAGTCACTCAAACTGATCTGTCATCTGTATATTTTATGTCTCTTTAAGACCAGGGAAATTCTCTATATTCAGACCCACCATTCATACAGTTCAAATATAACCAGAAATAAAGCTCCCACAACTATCCTTGTACCTTTAAAAAACAAGAATCCTGAGCTTGGTAGTAAGAGCATAACCTTATATCTTCATAAAACCAATCTAGAAAGAGGATTTAAAATCCTGCTTACCGAAACACCCTATCCCAATCCCAAATAGGCAGTAGAACACAATGACCTTTTAAAATGAAGGGGCTACAAATTCACATTTAATATAGTATACAATACAATCAATAATACAATTAGCTACAATATGCTTTACAATGTACAATTTATTCAAATGGCTGAACTGCTCAGTGGTTCGGGAGACAGTTATGTGCCAGAAAAATGTAAATTTTTTTTGCATGGTTTAATGAAAATATAAAAGCTATTTGTCCAAATAAGAGCCATTTTTCATTGTGTACTTGATTTTGCTTTTTTTTTCCTTTCTTTTTAAAAAAGGCCACTGAAATGTATAAAATGATTTGAACATGATGGTGGTATCAAAGTCAATGCCTCTTCACATGGCAATAACAGTGCATTTACCATTAACTGAGGGGTGAAAATCTGGAAATGACTTCAGATCACTACTTTGGCTAGCACAACAGTTTTAGACAGCACTCAGATAAATATACGTAATGTGAAATGTGAAGCAATTATCTTATGCAACTTTAATTATGGTTGAATACTATCAAATGAAAACTGAAAATCAAAGTAAAAGCACTTTACAGTAGAAAACTTTTGTAAAGATAGGGCTCCATATAATGTGTTATTTTTAAAGTCTATCACATTTTTAAGCAAATTTTGTTTTTAACACTATTATGGAGTAACCTACTTTGCATTAACAGATATTTGAAATAAGAGAAATAAGAAAAGAGTCAAGCATGCCATGTGGTGGTTTAAAAATCAAAATAATACACTTATTTATATATACAGCATCACTCAGTACCTGCTAAAGTAAATGTGAAGATTACAGACCTAACGTTTTTATACTACAATAGTAAAAAACAAACATAAACAAAAAAGTGACCAATGAAGACAGAGAGTAGGGTCCTAGAAACATCTAATCTCAATTGACTTTAAAGCATTCATATAAGAAATAAATGCATATTGCACAAACAGTGAAAGCAAATGTTCCACCAAGCAATTTAGTTCCAGGTGGGAGACAACACAGCATTAACCTAATACATGACAATGATATCAGAAGAACAAGTGTTTTTTTCCCTCTTGTTTCTTTTTTTTTCAGTCAGAGAAAGCTGTGGAAACACAGAAAAGTCTGCCACATGAAGAGTTAGGAGGAAAAGATACAAACCCAAACTTAGATGTAAAGAAAAAAAAATTAAATATAAAAAAATTGAACTGTGGCACATCAAAAAATGTTGAATAACTGTCTTCTGTGAGAGCTGAAAGTTTTTGTTGACACAAAAGTATTTATGTACAACTAAGGCTTACTGGTTAAATATCTGAGGCATATCTGGCCTTGAACACTTTCCTTATATGCTAGAGCTGTAAACAAGTTTTCTCAGTCATTAAAAAAAAAATCTTCTCAGCAGCTGCATTAACATGAAACAATGGTCTTGATACAAGAAAAAAAATGAAATTAAACAAAAACAAATTCGAGTAAGTGGGCATTTGGCAGGATATCCAAAAATGACAGTCTTCAAGGATTCTTCTCAGATTTCCATCGACTGTAAAGTATGGTCCATTTGGGTAACTAATATGTGCAATTCCATTATTTGCTGCTTTTTTTTTATTTAGAAAGTTTGCTTATAACTCTGATCAAGGCCCCATTTTCATCCTTTAGCCTCTGGTTGTCTGCTTTTAAGTCTGGTAACATCTATGAGAGGAAAAAAAAAAAGGGAAAATTTTTACTTCAATAAAAAGATAAATGAAATATTACTCTAAGTAAATGTTATTTTTTCACCACAAAACACATGAACAAGCTTGGTCAGTTATATACTGTGTATATATATTTTTCTAGTGGCTAAAACATTTATCAGGAAGAAAAAAAGAGTCAATTTGTGAAACTAATTAGTTTCAAATACAGAGTAGAATAGAAGACTTATTCTTCCATGGTTATCAATTAAAATGTACTTCAGTTGATATTATGACTCACAAGCACACCATATTAGAACAGCCACAAATGAAGCCTGATTTTGTTAGGATATGTTTTTATGCTCTTAAAGAGAGTTCTTCTAAAAGTTTCTATCACCATCTAAGTCAATGTTTTCTATTTTCTTTAAGTCAGACCTTCACTGCAACTTTCACTATTATTTCACAAGGTATCTGATCCATTTAGGAAAGATTTGAGAGAAATAGATTTGTTCTCAATTATTATGATTCCTTAAAAATTCACCACAGTACTGATTTTAAGTGCCTGGTAAAAATATCTGACTAGAGCAGGTGTTCATTAATGGAAGTAAGGCAATTATTAATATATGAGTAGTAGAAAGTAATTTATAAGGAAGTATTTTTATAGTACTTCAAACCATCAAAATATAGAAAAAATTCATCAAAATATAGAAAAAAATTATTTACAGATGATTTTGAAGAAGGTTTTAAAATGTATAAGGATCCCTGAATCACAAAAAAGTAAAACTGCTACTTGAATAATGACTCCAAGCAAAATCTTCACAAAAAGTTGAATTTTATTTGGGACCAATCAATTCTTACTTGTGTACAGAATGGATAAAAATAAAACAATATGTAATTTATATAATAGATTACTTCTGTGACTGACAAGAATCAAATGATTATTAACTAAGATGGGTGTGACTGAAAGTGACAATGTTTTGAAAATCAGATGTAATGCATGCTTAATTTTTAGTTTTAATACATATAAAATAAAAAGGCCCTCCCATTCATCGTTGATTTGCTCGAGCGGACCCAGTAACGTCTTCATTGGAGACTTTGTTGTTACTGTGCCTGGCATATCGAATACGTCACGGGGAGCTTGCCAGGCTCTGCTGTGAGGGCGAGATCCTCTCGGTAGCTTGCCGGGCTCTCCGAGAGGGGCGGAGGAATCGAACTTGGGTTGGCCATGTTGGCCGCGTGTAAGGCAAACGCCCTACCGCTGTGCTATCACTCCAGCCCCCACATAAAATACATGTTACAATATTTATGTCCCATTTTCACTTAGAAAGAACTTGGGTCCGAAACCCGGGCTTCAACATGCAAAGTTTGTGTGCTCTAGACCTCTGGGCTATTCTCTAGACCTCTGGGCTATTCCCTGGCTCCAATAAAGAATTTTAAACAAGTTCTATACTAAGTGCTAAGTTATTTGTCGAGTCAACAATAAGCACAAGGTTTGCAAAAGTGCATGTCTTCTATTTAAATTCCTAAACCTTACTCTAAGTTTATCATAGTTTTTAAGTAGCAATAAAAAAATTAGTGACACTTTCTGACACTCTGAGAAGCCATGCACAATTAAACAGTTATATAGTAAACTCCAGACACAATGGCATTAATTTGTAAAAGTGAGCTCAAGACACGCTTACTAATACAAAGACACCTGCCTGGCTCTACCAAGAAGAATTGATGGAACTAAATTATAGGTTGACAGCCTGTAGCTGTCTACAGAACCCTGAGCGCTTGGCTACCACTCTCGTCAAGGCCCTATTCTCTGTCAGCAGTCGCTCATTTAACTCTCTCAGAGACTGATTTTGATTTATTTGATGCAGGTTCTGTAAAAATCAGAACATAGGAAATAGACAATAGAAAATAAGAAAATGGAAAAAAGCACAATAAAAATTTAAAGAATCACAGTGAATATACGAAATTAAATCTTAAAAGACTAATCCATGAGATTTACAAGAGTAAAAACAGTGTAGTCCTAGAACTAAACATCAAACAAAATCCAAAAATTGTCTCCCAAACAATTCAGTAATATGCTAAAAAGAAACCAAATTTAATTACAAGGTAATATAGAATAACAGATAAAGTTCTTATTCTATAATATCCTCTGTTTCAAAGGGAGAGATTTTGTATTGATTTTCCTTTCACCGTTTATTCTCCAAGAAGAGTATGCAAAATGTAAAGACCAATATTCTAAAAATCAGAGATCATTCTCTACCCTTTATAATGAAATATCAAAAGTGCTATAAAAATTGGTTTTTAACAAAAAGAATGGAAATTTAGTATTCTCTTTGCTCAAGATAGAGAGGTACAAGATAGAGAACTCGCAATTCGTATAATCATTTAGAAAACAATTTATGTGAACATAACACAGCAAGAGACTAAAATTTAAATTCATAAAAAGAACTTTTATGGGCAGCATGATCTAACTTACTTTGAGCTCTTCTTCCATTTCAGATATTCTTCTTTCTAGAGCTCTTCGTTCCTAGATCAATTTAAGACACAGTATTAACTATCAATTATGATATTCTTAAATTTTCTCTCAAATTGTGAAAGTAGCACTTTAGAACAAAAAATCAAACCAGGAGGAGCAGTGTAAAAAAAGATGTGATGCCAGTGAAGTGCAAAGAGCTTTCCAAAATTTAAAATAAATTATTTTATTACTTCTTAGATGCTCTTTTTTAAAGCTTTGACTTTCTAGTAAGATGCAATTACAATATATTCAAACTACCCCCTCTCCCCCACCATGTGGACTTAAGGACAGAGTAAACTAAGGAAACCTCAGTCTTGACTAAGACAGGATTATACAGGAAAAAAACAAAAAACTCACACAAAAGATGCAATTATATTCTATCGTGATGAAGCAGAAGCAAACGTGCCTAATCTATGTGTATTATAGTATTTCAAAGAGATCTAAGTGAAGTTCATCTCCTCCACTCACAATGTTTAGGAACCATTAATTAGTCACTGGCTTTACTATTTATATTTAGGTTTGAGACTGTGTAGCATTAATGCAGTGAGTCTAATGAAGAAGCAACTATAGCATTTGTTTAAATCTTGTTTCAGAGTGCTAGGCAAAGGCAACATCCATTATTGCAGTAACATTATTTTTTTCCTTTAAATAATAAGCATTCTAGGGTGTTATGCAAAAAAGCAAGCAGCGTAATTAATGTGCTGTAAAACTTTGGTTAGGTCATACCGCCCAGAAGATACTGACTCCTGCCGGTCACCTTTCAGATACAAATCATTTACATTTAGTTTAATAACACCAAAACTATTTCCAAGACATGTTTTTCCAGATTAATAAGTAATGCTGATATTTAGTAAATCAGTACATTTATTGTAAATGTTAATCATCTTTGGAGTATATAGCTTAAAAGAAAAACAGATATACTCTGTATTCTTACTTGAAGAACCGTAAATATCTTATGCTTACTCTATTATTGGAATGTTCAAACATTATTATGACAAAATCTTTTTTTTCTTCTAAAAGCATTTCTCCTAGTTAAAAAAACATTCATGACAAATTCATAAAAACAAAGTACTAGCAACCTATCATGTAATTTAATCCTCATATCTTGGCAAACCTTAGAAATATTGTTAAGATGGTATTTCTAATTAAAAAGGTAACCTGCTCAATTAAATTGTAGGCAATTTATTCTTCCCCCGGCTGTAATTTTCATAAAGAACAGATTATTTTCAAAAGAAAAACAAAACTGGGAGCCATACCTGGCAGCATTCAGTGGGCCCGATGGGATGCTGGGCCCAGGTCAGCCCAGGCAAGCACCCTGCCTGAGGGACTCACTCTGGTCCCAATTCTTAAGTTTGACAAACTTGTTAACATGGACAGTTATGGCCAAGAGAAAATACTTATGAAACACTTTTAGTGCTGCGCCTGTCTGACATGTAAGAGTGCTGAATAAATGTTAGCAATTAATATTAAAATAACTATTAACATGGTTACCAATGTCTATTAATTTGAGAATGGGTTAATATCAAAATGTGAACTTAGTAGCCAATTATATAAACAGATTTAAAAAGGAAAGATAAAAAGAGGTCATTTCTGCATGATGGGACTGTGATTTTTCTTCTCTGGCTGTAATTTTTATAATAAACATTACTTTCAAAAGAAAAACAAAACTTTTTTTTCTTTGGTGTTCAGGACACATGAAGTTTTCAGGGGTCATTCACTCCCAGTGGTACTTGAGGGACCACATGAGATGCTGGGGATCAAATGTGGTTGGCTGCATACAAGGCAAGTGCCTTTTTTTTTTTGGGTCACACCCGGCGATGCTCAGGGGTTACTCCTGGCTCCTGCACTCAGGAATTGCTCCTGGCGGTGCTCAGGGGACCATACGGGGTGCTGGGAATTGAACCTGTGTCGGCCATGTTGGCTGCGTGCAAGGCAAACGCCCTACCCACTGTGCTATCGCTCCAGCCCTAGAAATCATTTTGTTTATAGGTACCAACAGTACTGATGAATTATGGTGCACTGTGATGCAGTTCATAATTATGCTTTATTTCCAATAAGAACAAATCAAGAAGGGACTGTGAGGACTATGGTGGAGGGACTGGCATACAACTCTGCAAGTGTAAAATAATGATTTTAACACCAATGTAGACAAATATCTCAATAAAAATAAGAAGAAAACTTGTGAAGTCAGAGAAATGCAGTAGAAATTATTTCGTACAATGAAAGCTGAGGAGCAAGAGGGGAATGAAAGTTTGCTGCTCTGAGTATTCATGTATTGTCTGCTCCGGAGATGAGACTGGTGTTGGAAAATTGTATGCCTGAAACTCAGCAGTCAGTAGGTATGTAAATCACAGTTACCTCAACACAAAATTTCAGAGGAAGAAAATAGCTAGTATCCACCAAAGCTATACTTGTGTAACATATGGTTCATCACTTCTATTCACGAGTATTTATCTATAGAAAATGCATGCATGCCCTTTTAAAAGAGGGAATTTAATAAAATGTAAATAATTTTTTTTATGAAGTGCTAACAGGGAGTTACAATTAAGTAAGCTATCATTGCTGTTCCAGTGTTTCCCAAAGTGGGTGATATGTGCCCCTCCCTCAACTCCCTCTACCTGACCCTATACCCCGAAGACCTCCAGTTCTCTGTGTCAGAGTGGGACTCTGTGTCAGAGTCCCTGTTTGTTTGCTTAAAAAGAGTAGACTTCCTGTTTGGGGAACACAGTGTTATTTCTGAAAAGGGGCTAGTAAGTCAGTCAGCTATGCTAGGGAACCTCTGAACTAAACAAAGCGCATTTATCCTTCTTTGTGATTCCTAGAACATATTTGTTCTTTTTCTTTTTTTTCTCAACTCTCATTTCTAGCTCCTAATAGAGACATGAGCCAGGAAATGCATAAGGGCTCCTGGCAATGAGTTTCTCAGGAAGCAATAAAAGCAAGAGAGGCTACAGTCTGTCTGTCACCAGGCTCAAACCAGCTCCAAAGCATCTGAAGGTTGGACCATCTTTGGACATGTAAGAACTGAAGCCTGGCTGGATCTCTGTGGGAGAGGAGAAATTTCAAGAATAAAGGGCCTGGGTTGTAGTGATAGTACACCTGGGAGAGTGTTTGCCTTGCACAAGGCCAACTGGGATTCTATCCCTGGTACCCCAAATGGCCCCAAGTCGCCAGGAATGATTTCAGAACAGAGCCAGGAGGAACCCCAGAGCATCACTGGGTATGACCTAGGAACCTAAAAAGAGAAAAGAAACAAAAAACCAAAGGGCCTAAAATAAGAAATTGAAGATGACCATACATTCAGTTTCCCCGCATACATACACAGAAACCCCGAAGCAAGGGTACTTTGGGAAAAATTCCTATAAAATCAACTCTGCCAAAGCACTCAGCTCTCTGCCATCCCCCATGGAGAGGGGCCCACATTCTAACTTGGGATATGCAATTCCCCTCTTCTTTCAGGGCACTCTCCCTTCTAAAAGGTTAGCTACTTTTTTCCCCTCTTTCTTCATGGTTTCAGTGCAGCCTAATGGCTGCCTTGTGGGGCAAGTGAGACCCTCGTTTCCCTGGCATGCTGCCACGTGTGGCAGGATTACCACTCCCGAAGCCTCCAGCACCTTATGCCCCAAAGCTAATCACAGAACACAAGATTTGGGGATAGCACAAAAGGTTTATTGCTACAGCAAATACAGGCAAAGGAGACTTCAAGAGCTCAAGTCCGAGTCTGCCCACAAGTCCCACGGAGGGTCTTTCACTAGGCTAGATGCAAAGAAAGGAAGATTTGGTATTGGTCAGCTGCAGGACACGTGAAGTGGGTCTTTACTCATAGTCACAGCATTTGGTTCCACTAGACTCTATAGATCCCCAAAGTCCTTGATCAAAATCTCTGCCTTTCTCCTGCCCGTGGCAACAGGACCACACCACCCACAGTCTTTTTCTAAGAAAGGACTCAGAGGAGGAGAGAACAATCTCTTTCAGTTATATTTTGTTTATATTTTTCCCAAAGATTAGGGTTCAGTGCACTATGCAAAAACATAAATATTGACAATGATGCTTACCCAAGAATAATCAACAAGGAAAGAAAAACTGGGTGAAAGAAAATTTCAAAATTCTAACACACTTTCCCCTCTGGGCCTGGTGAGTCAAGCAGGTGGGCAGTAGGGCGCTCTCTCTCTCTCTCTCTCTCTCTCTCTCTCTCTCTCTCTCTCTCTGTCACTCTCTGTCTCTCTTTGTCTGCTATCTCTCTGTCTCTCTGTCTCTGTCTCTCTCCTCTTTCTCATTCTCTCCATCCCCACCCTCTCTCACTCCTCACTTCTCCAACCAACTTCAGACATATACTAAATGACTTATTACTTTGGGATTCTAAAAAACTCTACAAACTTGAATTTTTAAGAACACTTGAAAAAACATACTTTGATATGGAATATAAGAAATGTCTGTGGATCGCTAAAAACAAATTAAATTTCTTAAGCTGTTAATATCACATTGTTAAAGCATCCTACTTTTCCCTACCCAAGACATTTTTTTCTTTTCTGACTGGAAAACAATCAGCTTGCTGAAGGCTGATGTGAAAATGAACTCTAATGAATGCTGAACACATAAAGGACAAGGATCACATACAGTTTATTCAAGATGCAAATAACCTGGGTAGTAAAGATGTAGATGAGAACTGTGAGAGATTATTTCAGCACTAACTTTATTAAGTTTATTCATTTTATTTTGATTAAAATAATCAAAAGCACTAGAGTGGACATTTAGGTGGGGGTTAGAATAGGTGACTGACTGAGATGACAACATATTTACTCTACACTTTACTGGAAGATTATCCTAGAAAATGTTATAAATTCACATGATTGAAAAAATAAGCATGGAAACAAATTTTTCATATCTAATAGTTATAGAGTTGCTGTGTAATGTTCCATCAAAATGGGGAATATTTAATGCAATATTTATACTTATGCTTTTATGAACAATAGTTTACCAATGAATGAAGCAATAACCTCTCCAGGAGATTATGGGCATTAATATCAAAATGATAATGGGCACCAGAAATCAGGCACAAAAAGATAATTACTTAGTATTCTCTATGAGTTAAGGAAGGGAAGATGTTTATCTGTCTGGTCTGATGTATATGGTTGCAATTCTAGAGCTAAAGTAAAAATGATTTAGCAGTTTAAAACTGCTTCTGTAAAGATACTGCATTGAGTTTTTGAAATTATATTTGAAAACACATCATTTCTTTTTGGGTACCTTGAAAATTCATTTCCCTGCATCTATCTTTTGATCTCTCTGTCTCTCTGTCTCTGACTCTATCTCTGTCTCTCTCTACTCTCCTTTCTTTCTCTTCCCCCCAACCCTCTACCTCTCTACCACCATACTTAAGACCCCTTTTCCTCTTTCCGGTTGTGACTCGTTTTAATCACGAATTGTATACTTGAAAATAACCATTGGGATTTGATGCTTCTGATTCTCCTTGTTAGTGTTCCAGCTCATGTTCTCTCACAGATAATGCCTGATGTCAAATGATAACTTAGTTGAAAACATGCTTGTGAAGGGACCTCATCCTCATAATTTAACCACGTAGTTCTGCTTAGTGGCAATATAAAGGAATTATTAATTAACTAATTTTATAATAGTATATACAGAAGCTCCTTTGGAGCCTTGAGGCAACGTACTATAATTTATCAATATCATGAGTTAAATTAGAAAATGAGACTTAAAAGGCAAGGATATAAAAAAGGAAAGCTGTTATAACAGGAATGTATTTTGAAGGAGTAAATGAGATACTGAATTAGAGGACTTTTAGCCTGATTTTTTAAAAAAACATTTCTGTGACTCTACAAAAGGTCACCTGTGGTGCGTTCTGAGAAGCATGATCAGATAAAATGGGAAATTAATTTGTTTTAAGTGATACTAGACATTATTATATACTTTAGCCTAATCATACAAATGACTTCATATTAGCAGACCTGCCAAAGATAGGAATTACAGAATCAGTGAAGACACTTTAATATGTCCAAAAGAGGGGAGCAAAGATCAAACTACTGGAGTAAAATTTGATCATATGCCATCAAAATTTTAAATTTTTCTTTTAAAAAGTTTTATTTTGGTATAATTGACGTACATTTTACATACTTAAAGCATCCACTCTGATTAATTTCAACTGTGACACTTAAAATGATCTTCACATTATAATGAACATCTGTATCACTTCTAACCTTCTTTGTTTCCCTTTTTATCATTTCTCTCACCACTTTCTACCTTCATCTATCCCTATTCACAGGAAGCAGCCACTGCATACAATACACAGACTTCTTTTGTGTTTGTGTGTGTGTGTGTGTGTGTATGTGGTGGTTGGGACACACTCAACTGTACTCAGGGCTTGCTCCTTGTTCTGTTCTTAGGAATCACTCCTGCAGAGGCTCAGGGGGTCAAATGAGGTACCAGGGATGGACCCTGGTTCATCTACATGTAAGATAAGAGCCTTGCCTGTTGTACTCTCTCTCTCTGCAGTCTTGCTATCACTATATTTATATTTATACTATATTTATATTTCCTAGAATTTGATAGGTATAGAATCATGTACTGTATCTTTAGCCAGGTTTTGGGGTCTGGTTTATTTTTCTAAGTTTAACTTTTTAAAGTTCATGTTGTAGTATATTCCATTGTATGGATATACCATAGTTGGTTTGCCCACTTATCTGTTGGTAATCATTTGAATTGTATCCAATCTGGGGCTACAAGAAGCAAATTTTAATAAATAAGACTATACAGAAAAATCTTTTGTCTTGGTTAAGTAGGATATTATGTTATGAATGCAATTATTAAATACTAACATTGTTCATTTTCTTTTTAAATTTTAAAATTTTTTTATTGAATCATTGTTAGACAGATACAAGCTTTCATAAACTTTATTTCCAATGTACTATTCTGTAGTTCTTGAAGAACGACATGAGAGATTAATTTTCTATATCTTTACCAGTAGTTGGCATTTTCATCTTTTAACTTCAGGCATTCTGTATGACTAACTATATATCCTATGTATTTTATTGTTAAAATGCTGGATGCATTAATTGAATTTTAAGTTATATTGATTTATTACCATAACTTTACATTTCCCCAATTGGTCATGGTACGACTTTATGAAGATTGACAATTTTTTTTCATCAATATTCATCACTGTCACTGTCACTGTCTCACTGTCCTCCTGTTGTTCATCGATTTGCTTGAGCGGGCCCAGTAATGTCCCCATTGTGATAATTGTTACTGTGTTTGGCATATCGAATAGGTCACAGGTAGCTTGCCAGGCTTTGCCACGCAGGCGAGATACTCTCAGTAGCTTGCTGGGCTCTTCGAGAGGGGCAGAGGAATAGAACTCAGGTCAGCCATGTTGGCCGCTTGCAAGGCAAATGCCCTACCCGCTGTGCTATCGCTCCAGCCCAATATTCATAAAATTTATTATTGTACTTTTTGTCTTACAATGTCTTTAGTATCTGAATCAAACTAATCCTGTAAATCTGAACTCATGAGTTGCTTAGCATTGCCTCTTTCTCAGTTTTCTTGAAGAATTTGCATAGGATAAATATTAGTTTTCCTTCGTTCTTTTTTTTTTTTTTTTGCTTTTTGGGTCACACCCGGCAATGCACAGGGGTTATTCCTGGCTCCGCACTCAGCAATTACTACTGGCAGCGCTCAGGGGACCATATGGGATGCTGGGAATCAAACTCAGGTTGGCCACGTGCAAGACAAACGCCCCACCCGCTGTGCTATTTCTCCAGCCCCATAAATAGTAGTTTTCCTCAAACCATTTTGACCTGAAATTTTCTCAAAACAGAAGTTTAAACTAGGCACATAGTAGTGATTGAGGGACTATGAAATTCAGGGATTAAACTCAGGCTCTGTCTATACCTGCCAGGCCCGTACTCCAGTTGTCTCTCCAGCTCTTAGTCCTATGTATTTTTCTTTCTAATCATTTCTTTAACAATATCAAGATTTTGGAGAAGTTTTTAACCTTTAAATACTTTCTATTTTTACTCTCTCAACTCATAGTTTATTTTTATCCAATATTCTGATCTCTAACAGAAATATTTATTTATATGTATCACTGTGCTCAGAAAATATATTTTGCATGAAATTATTTCAAATTATATTGAGGTTTAGTTTATCACCTGAATCTAGGTAAATGTTTCATTGGAACTTGGATTTGTATTCAGCTATTGGATGTTTAGTTCAAGGAACCTTGATTTTTCTATGTCTAAATCTATATAATCAACCCTGCATCTTACAATTTGTCTAATTGTTCTCTCCAGTGTTTGGGGAGGGGATGTTAAAACTTTGTATTGAAATTGAAGATTTATCTAATATTTTTTCAGCACTATCAGATTTTACTTTCTATACTTTGAAGTTTTAATAATACTTAAACGTTGAGAACTGTTATATCCCTTAATGAATCAAATCCTGTAGCACTGAAAAATTATTTTATTGCATGTTTTATATACTTGCTCTTAAATGTACATCTTCTAAATTCTTTGACATAAAGATAGCTACTGCAGTTTTTCTTCAGTTAATATCAGATGATACATTTTCTCCACCGTTTATCTTTTAACATTTTTGTAGTCATCTGAAATATATTCTTGGAGAACAGAATATGTTTGGGTTTTGCTTTTCTTCTAATATTATAAACTTTTTAATTGAAGGAAATTAGAGCATTTATATTTAATGTTCTTAGTGACAGAGACATGCCTTCCTATGACATTGGTGGCTCAATTCCTGGCACCACATATACAACAAAGAATTTATTGAATTCATTTAGTGTGTATGTATTAGTATGTACTAGTATGGTTAGATTCAGATTACTTCCCTACTAAATTGTTTACTTGTCTTTTTTGTATCTTATTTAAATTCTTTTTGAATCAATTTAATATTTTAATAGTTCTAGTTTATGTATTCAATGGGCTACTATAACTACATTTTAGGATTCAGAAAAATGCATCTTTAGTCATAAGCGTAACCTCAAATGGCATTTTACATTTCCTATAGTCTAGGAATCTTATGATTGTACTTCTATTTATTCAATTCCAAGATTCTACCTTTTCTTTTATATAAACTTTATACTACATTATTATTTTTGTTTTAAGTCAATTCTTTTCTGCTTGAAAACAACATTTACTATGGTATTCATTAAATTTTCCCTGACATAGGTATTCAAATAAATAAAATTATAAAAAAAATACAGTAGAAGTCACAATATACTTATTGTATTGACATTTAAAAAAATGCACTTTAAGGGCAGGAGAGATACCTCAAGGGGATGGAGTTTATACCTTATACGTGCTAGATCTAGAGTTTGACATCTGGTACTACATACGCACCCTGCTTCAGGCTGTTAGTTTCCCAGTACACTGGGTCTGACCCTCGTTGTCTCTGAGCACTTTTGGGGGAGCCCTCCTGACCTCTAGCAGCTCTGGATCCAACAGCACTAAATTGTCAGCCTGAGTTCTCGTCAAGCCAGCATAGCCTGACCAAGTGTTATCAGAATGGTCCCCAGGTTCTTTGAAAACTCCTTTGGAAGAGATCCTCACCCCGCAAAAAAAATTGAATGTAAAAAAAATGTTTTCAGACTAAGTTGATAGTCCAAAGGAGTATGGACCTCACATGAAAGCCCATGTCTCGAATGCATAATCTACTGTACAGAGGAAGCCTGGGCGGGCTCCCAGCACTGCATATTCTCTCGACATATCCAAGGACACAACTATTCAAACACATACCAGAAATAGCCCAAGCACTGGCCACACGGGTTGTGGCCCAGAAAGCACACCACTTTTTTTCTCCTGAAAAAATATATATAAAAAATATTAATCTTCCCAAACTGCTTGCCTCACATATTTATGAATGAGTTAGTCCTTACTACTTAAGTCCTTACACTAAAGACTATTCTTTTATTATTATATTTTTTTGCTTTTTGGGTCACACCTGGCAATGCACAGGGGTTACTCCTGGTTCATGCACTCAGGAATTACCCCTGGTGGTGCCCGGGGGAGACCATATGGGATGCTGGGAATCAAACCTGGGTCGGCGGCATGCAAGGCAAATGCCCTACCCGCTGTGCTATCACTCCAGCCCCCTAAAGACTATTCTTAATAAACTATGGGTTTAAAGCTCTATATGAAGTATTTATGTACATATATATATCAAGTTAAAAAATAGGAGAGATTTTTTAAAAGTACCTATCCCCCTCCACTAAAATTTAGTGTGATTATTAAGAGCATGCAAATTATCTAGAATAAATTAAAGTTGGTGAATGTTTTCCAGGAAATTATCTAAGGCGTGGGACTATTAAATTTGTTTTAAGAATTTAAAGGTTCCACTAAATATACAGTAAAGATAAATGGCTCTCTAATCTATACAAAAGGGGGCAGAGGGGTCTATTAAAACAGTAAGATTTCCTCAGATTTAGTATGACAATTATACATTGTTAAATGTGATATTAACAAGGTGGAAGAGGCAAAAGGAATCAAATCCTGATCTAGAAACAGGTATTAGAAAATAATCTGATGAAAGACTCCCCAGACGGAAGCTGTATCTCAGCGGAAACGGAGCAGGATTTGCTGGCCATGGAGTGAGTTAACACCTGAAGTTAAAGCCCAACTTCTAGCTGTTCATGTTAAAAAACAAACTTAATATTGTTCTGGGGGGTTTCTGCTGTATTTTATTTGTTCCAGGTCACAGGTTTATGCGTAGGGTTTTTTAAAAGTCATGCAGCAAAGTGGTTTAGGTCTACGACAGTGTTGTCACCCCGAGACAAGAGTTGCTGGATTCTTTCTGCAAAAAAAGTTCACAAACTCATGGCGTATCTTGCTCCGATTAACATTATCATGCTACTCACGATAAAAAACCCCAAGGGCAAACTAGAGAAGACAGAACCGTCACCACCTTCAGGAAGTGGAGGCGTAACCCAGCCCATCGACTTCTGCACAGCTTTCTTCCAGGTGCTGAAACGGGCGTTGCTGTCTTCCACCTGGATCTGCGGTTCGATCTCTTCCACCTCCAAGGGCGTTAATTCGTCTGGTTTCAGACTCCAGACATTCACTCCTTCTGCAGCTCCTGCTGCCAGGGCAGCCCCCAGCGCCGTGGTTTCGGGCATGCAGGACTTGAGGACCGGGATGTGGAGGATGTCTGCTTGCAGCTGCATCAGGACGTTGCTTTTGGTCATGCCTCCATCCGCCCGCAGATGCGTGAGTGGCGTGCCGTAGTCGTGGTTCATGGCATCCACGATCTCTCGGGTTTGGAAACAGACTGCTTCCAAGGCCGCGAAGGCGATGTGGTTCTTATTGGTGAACTGAGTGAGCCCGCAGAGGATCCCTCTCGCGCTGGACTCCCAGTAGGGCGCGTATAACCCCGCAAAGGCCGGGACGAAGTAGCAGCCGTAAGACGTGCCCGCCTTGGTGGCAAGCACATCGATTTCCTCCGGGGCCTTGATAATTCCAAGATTGTCCTTGAACCATCGAACCAGAGCGCCGGCGATCGCCACGGACCCCTCCAAGGCATAGAAGACGGGCTTTTCTTTGCCCAGTTTGTAACCCACAGTTGTCAGGAGGCCGTGCTCCGAAAAGACGCACTTCTGACCCGTGTTACACAGCAAGAAGCAGCCCGTGCCGTACGTGTTCTTGGCCTGCCCTTCCTCGAAGCACATCTGTCCCACGAGCGCGGCGGACTGGTCCCCCAGACACCCGGAGATGGGCACCCCGTCCAGGGCGCCGCCCTTGATCAGGCCGTAGATCTCGGAGGAGCTGCAGGCGCTTGGGAGAATGTGCATGGGGATGTCGAAGAAATTGCAGAGCTGCTTGTCCCAGGCCAAGGTGTGGATGTTGAAAAGCATCGTTCGGCTGGCGTTGGTCACGTCGGTGCAGTGCACGCCTCCGTTGGCGCCGCCAGTCAAGTTCCAGATGAGCCACGAGTCGACGGTGCCGAAAAAGGCTCGTTCTTCCTCGATCGCGCTCTGCACCTCTTGCACGTTGTCCATCAGCCAGCGGAGCTTCACGGCGCTGAAGTTGGTGCTCAGGGGCAGGCCCGTCTTGGACCTGACGAAGTTGTTGTTGCCCGGGATTCTTCTCCCAAGAGTCTGGACCGTGTTCTGGGTTCTCAGGTCAAGCCAGAGGATGGCATTGTACAGCGGCTCCCCGGAGAACTTGTCCCAGACCACGGTGGTCTCCCTCTGGTTGCTGATCCCGATGGCCTTGATCCGGTTGGGCTCGCCCAGCTTCTCGCACGTTTTCTCGATACATTCGTAGACAGACTGGAGGATGCCCTTGGGGTCTTGCTCCACCCATCCTTCCTGCGGGCACTCCTGGGCTAATTCCACCTTGTGGAAGCTCACCAGCTCTGCTGTTTTTGCACAGAAGACCAGAAAGCGAGTCGAATTGGTTCCCTGCACCACCGCGCCCACTAACGGCCCCTCAGCTGTGCCCTCGGGGTCCGCCATGAACCCAGGACCGGTAGGGGCAGCTGCTGCGCTTCTGTTTCCCTGGTGACAGGCGCTGGGGGCGCGGGGCGGGGGGAGGGGAGGCGGGGAGCCACGAGCACATCCGGGCACTTGGCCCGTGCAGGGGGAGGTGACCTTTGCCCTTTAAACTCTGCTGCATTCTCTCGCCTCCCCTTCCTGACCCACTCTCCATCTGTGTTACACACACACACACACATACACTCATATGCATATATACATACACATACATATATACTCATTGTTACATACATCCACACATACATGATAGATTTGCTTTGGGATGACACCTAGCTTTGCTCAGGACTCATTGCATCCTTGCAGGACTGGGGGACCACATGGATTGGCAAAGATGGAATCTAGCAATTGCCCACTGTACTATTCTCTCTCTCTCTCTCTCTCTCTCTCTCTCTCTCTCTCTCTCTCCCCCTTTCTCTCTCTAAGG
>JAOXYA010000005.1:21997629-22011927 GCA_028565675.1 Sorex palustris | reverse complement strand
GAAGAAAAGTGCCTGCCATAGTGGCAGGTGGGCCGGGGGTGGGGGGAGGGAAACTAAGAGCATTAGTGCTGAGAAATGAACACTGGTGTTGAAATATTTTATGACTGAAGCCAATCCATGAATAACTTTATAACTGTATCTCACTGTGATTCAATAAATAAATAAATAAATAAATAAATAAATGTAGCACTGTAGCACTGTCCTCCCCTTGTTCACCGATTTGCTCGAGCAGGCACCAGTAACGTCTCCATTATGAGACTTGTTATTACTGTTTTTGGCATATCAAATACACCATGGGGAGCTTACCAGGCTCTGCCGTGAGGGTGGGATACTCTTGGTATATCACGGTATATCGAATATCTCGGTATATCGAATACATCACGGGTAGCTTGCTGGGCTCTTCGAGAGGGATGGAGGAATCAAACCCAGGTCGATCATGTGCAAGGCAAACACCCTACCCTCTGTGATATTGCTCTAGCCCAAATAAGAAAATAATTAAATAAATGTATATGCTTGGGCTGGAGTGATAGTACAGTGGTAGGGCATTTGCCTTGCATGCAGCCAACATAGCCGACCCGCGAGCAAATCGATGAACAACGGGAGGACAGTGACAGTGACAGTATGTGCTTATTTTTTTTAAAAAAAGCCCCATCCAGCAGTGCTCAAGAATTTGGGTTCACTCCTGGAGATGCTCAGACTGGTACTGCAGGTCTAACAGTTTGGTGACACACTAGTTGGTGGTAGCCCAGCAGTTCAAGCCCATTTAGTACAAGGGATTGAACTCAGGACCTCATATATGTGAGGCATGTGCTTAGGCATTTGACCTATTTTCCTGACCCCCTTCACCCAAAGTTACTTTATGCCTCTTAGGAATCAATTCTCTATATTCCTATTCCAACTTCTGGCATATCCTGATGTGCTCTGTTACTCTTCGTTAGTTTTGTCTTTTCTAGGATTTCACATCAATGGAATCAAATGACATATACAATAGCTTACCTTTCTGACTTGATTCTTTTATTTAGAATAATATCTTTTGAGATGCATCCATGCTGTTGTATGCAATTTAATTTTTTTCTTTCTGCTATAGCATTCCATTCCATTGTATGTATATATCACCATTTGTTTTCCTGTCAGTCTCTTATGGGTTCTTTCCTGCCTTTAGAAATTATGAGAAAGGTTGATTTGAACATTTTTGTCCAAAAGCCTTTATTTGTGGGCTGGAAAGATAGCTCAACATGTTGATGTTTTGCATGTAGGAGGCCTGGGTTTAGTTCCCAGCACTGTGCGGTCCTCAACCACAGAGACAGAAATAGCCCCTGAGCATTGCCAGGTAGGACAAAAAACCTCTTTGTGAATGTATGTTCAATTTTTTTTTGGTTAAACATCTAGGAATAAAATTGCTATGACTTATAATAAACATATGTGTGAATGCAAGAAGTTACCAGACTTATCATAAATGACTGTATTATTTTACCTTGCTGTCAACAATATGTGAAAATTTCAAAGTCGTTATTATTTCTTCTAGTGCTTTCATTTCATTTTACTCTTCTATTCTAGAATCTTCAAGTAGAAACATAAATGGTTGATTTTAGATCAATTGTTTAGAGGTATAAATCTCCATTCAAACATGGTTTTAATTGCATCCTGTAGTTTTTGGCACATTATGTTTTTATTACCTTTTATTTTAAAAAATAACCTATTTTCCTTGTGATTATTCCTTTCTCCCATATGTTATGTTTTATAATTTACAAATATTTTGTTGCTCTAGTCCTATTTTTATTAATCCTCAATTTAATTCTATTGTGAATAGAGAATATATTCTGTAAGAGTACCATCTTTTGAAATTAAAATATGCTGGTTGGTCTCTTAGAATGGTCTGTCTTAGAATGTTTCATGTGTACTTGGTAAGAATGTGGATTCTGCCATTGTGTGATGTTCTGTAAATAATAGGTTGGGTTATGTTGATAGTGATTTTAAAGTGATATTTAATGTCTTTCCTGCTTTACAAGTTCTTCTATGAATTGTCAAAAGTAAAACCTGAGTGTATACTTGTGTATCAGTAATTTTTTTTAATAAGGGGAGAGATAAGATGATTATTTTGGCTGGGTTTTGTTTTGTGTTTGATGAAGAAAAGAAATTAAAAGATGTGTGTGATGGACACAGAAAAGTAGGAAAAAAATTCTAATCATTGCAAAGTACATGTTATATAAAATTTACCACCTCAACCTTTCTAAAGTGTAAATTTCAATATATTAAGTACATTTACATAACCGTACAACCATTACCAGTATCTACAGCTCTTTTAATCTTGCAAAACCAAAACTGCCATTCCTTAAGCTGCCATTCCTTATTCTGTTCTCCCCTGCAGTCCCCAATAACTACCTTTCAGCTCTGTCTCTTTAATTTTGTCTTCTCTAAGAATCAAATATAAGTGAAAGCATAATGACCTTTAATATAATGCCTCCAAGGTTCTTCTGTGGTGTAGTTCATGCAGATAACAGAATTTTCTCCCTTTTTATTTTTTAGCTATTTACTTTTGTGTAGTGTTGGAGATCGAATCCAGGACTTTGCACATGCAAAACTAGAGCTCTATCCCTGAAGTACACCCTCTGCATTTCCTTCTTATTTAAAGAACAAATAATATTCCACTGCATTTATTAAATATATATGTATATCAGTTTTTCTATTGATTATTTCTCAAAGGACTTTTGGGTTGCTTCCTCTTCTTGGCTACTGTGAATAGGGCAGCTATGAATATGGTTACACCAATATTTCTTTGAGATCCTGCTTTCAATTCTCTTGTTTATATACCCAGAAATGGGTTGGATCATATGTTTAATCTTTTGAAGACCCTCCATACTGTTTTCCATGGTGATGGCAACTTTTTATGAGGCCACATCATTGAAAAGGAGTTCTTGTTTCTCCATATTCCTGCCAGCACTTGTTATTTTTGAAAGTGACTTTTTGGAAAGCAATTCAGATAGTATGAGATATTCTACTATGGTTTGGATTTGAATTTCTTTGATAATTATGGATAATTAACACCTTTTTATACTTTAATTTTTATATCATCTTTGAAAAATATCTATTTAAGTAATTTGGTCATTTTTTTGTAAGTTGGGATTTTGAATTTTATTTGCTGAGTTATAGTATATATATATGACACATATATACTAAACAGCGTGGGCTGGAGCAATAGCACAGTGGTAGGGTGTTTGCCTTGCACACAGCCAACATGGCCAACCCGAGTTCGATTCCTCTGCCCCTCTCGGAGAGTCCAGCAAGCCTCTGATAGTATCTCGCCCGCACGGCAGAGCCTGGCAAGCTACCCGTGATTTATTCGGTATATCAAGCACAGTAACAAGAAGTCTCATGATGGAGACGTTACTGGGCCCGCTCGAGCAAATCGATGAATAACAGGAGGACCGTGACGATACTAAGCAGCATATACTATACTAAAATAATACTATCTATATACTTTACTACATATATACATTTATATGTGCTATATGTGTTTATATATATATATATAATGTATAGAGCTACTATACTATTCTTCCAGGTTCCAACTTTTTGGGTTTCTTTTTAATTTTTGCTTTTGGGGTCATACCCAGCAGGGCTCAGGGGACACTACTCATTCAGGTGTCACTTTTAGCAGTGCTTAGGTGACCAGGTGATGTCAGGGATTCAACCTGGGCTCCAGCATACAAAGTATAGTCTTTTGAGCGCTCTCTCCCTAGACCTCACAACTTTATTCTTCTTGAAGATTAATTCAGTTGTTCATGGTCCATTGAAATTCCATGTGAATTTCTGAGTGGAGTTTTCAATTTCTGCAAAATGTTGCTCGCATTTTATTTTGTCTTGTTTTGGGAGTAGACCTATCACTGCTGAAGAGCACTCCCACCTCAGTGCTTGAGTGTGGTTCCCAGAAGTGCTCAGGGGACCATGTGGAGCTGATCAAGCCTGGGCCTCCTGTATGAAAGTGTGCACTCATCCCATTAAGCAATCCTTGGTGGCCCCATCCTTGGGATTGTGATAGGAATTATACTGAATCTGTAGCTTATTTTTTTTAGCTTATAGCAGCTTAACAATATTAAATTTTCTAATTCATGAAGGTTGGATGTGACAGGATCCAGTTTTCAGTCTTTTAATTTGCCTTTGTCCACTTCTGTGCATTAGAGTAAAAAATCTTTGATATAGTTATGAAAAATTGCAAACTTTATCCTAGGGCTGTACATTGACTGAAACTACGATGTGTCCTCATTTAAAGTTGTTGAAATATTCTCAGCAACTGCAACTTTAAGTAAAAAATGTATAACCACACAGGTCCTCGAATAATGTCTTCAGTGTTGATTGGAATTGACTGTTTTCGCATCAGTCTTATAATGGAATGATTTTTGAACAAAACAACCTTGAGTACTTGCTGTTCTTTCAAGAAGATGATCATGAAGCTAGGCATTGAAAAGTCACTTTACAATAATCCTTGGACCTATTTCTTAGAAATGTTCAATACCAGCCCTTGCTTGAGAAGTTTATCTTTCTAAAATGGCTGGTTGATGACTAGAATACTGTCACACCAAAATGAAATAAACTTCATCAAGTTCAGAAAAGACAGGTTCTCGCTGCTTTTTCTATAACTTACCACGTTTTTTTGTTCTGGCTCATTTTCTTTGTAGGTATGTCTTCACTGGGATTTATATTTTTGAAGCTTTGATAAAAATATTGGCAAGAGGTTTTATTCTGGATGAGTTTTCTTTCCTTCGAGATCCGTGGAACTGGCTGGACTCCATAGTCATTGCAACAGCGTAAGAATGTTGAAATCTTGTATCAAAGAGGCTTACCTTGGGAGAGAAGCTAACTTGCTTCCTTAGGGCTCTGCGAAGATCCACAAGCATGGCTGAGTATGGCTGATTAATGTCAGGAGTTCTGAGGGGCTTGTCTTGAACAGCACCATGTAGTCAAGATTTTTGTGCTCAAATTCATGCCACTGCTCCTGATGTATGTTCCTTTGTGTAATGTAAAGTAAATGTTCCTTTCATTACTTCACTCTCCAAGTACTGGTCTGTTATGGACTGGAATTTGTGCAAGATACAGGGATATGATAACTCTTGAAGCTCATTCCAGTGGGGATGAAAGACAATGTATAATCATTATAACCTGCTATGGTGAGTAGTAGGATGGAAACAGGTAGGAAGATCCAAAAATCTTTGTCTACAACAAGGTCACAGAATTTTTCTCTTTTTTTCTTCTACACATCTTACAGTAAGGGCTCTAATATTTAAGTCCGTAGTCTATTCCCACCTCCCCATTTTTATCAAGATACCATGATTTACAATATTGTCGATGATAGTCTTATGCATAATGTTGTTTCAACACCACACCCACCACCAATGCACCTTTCGCACTTCCCTTTGTCCATGGTCTATTTTGAGTGAATTGTACAGTGTGGCCAGGAATAAGCCAACACAAGCTTTCTCTGTGCTCTGTTTTTCAGGGTTGTGTCATTTTTTCCATATGTCTCAGTAAACCTGTCATCTCTGCGCACCTTTCGAGTATTACGGGCCTTAAAAGCAATTTCTGTAATTTCAGGTAAGGTAATTTCTATAATTTCACTCTGATTTTTGACACTGGGTTTCAGCATCTGGCAGTGTTCAGGGGACCAGGTAGTGTAAGGAACTGAACTGGGGTCTTCCACATGCAAAATATGTGCTCTAGTCCTTTGAGTTCTAGATTAAATTTTTAAATATGATTATGTAAACAAAGAGATCACACATTTAAGGAATTGTTGAGCAAATATGCATTAGACACCTAATATGTCTTGACACTGTCCTTGCTACTTGGGTTGTATCAGTGACAAAGAGACCAAGAACCCTGCCTTTATGGAATTTCTGTTCCCAGTAGAAATTATGTACTAAGCAGTAACTATGATAACTTTAATAAATAAATTAAATATCACCTTAGAAAGTGATTTAGTGTCTGGTGATATCAAGAAGTACAGTAAACAGACCGAGGGAAATTGGAAGTCACAGGGATTAGTGAAAACCGGTTGCAATTTATCATAGGATGGTCAGTCATTGAGAAGCAAGGTGGAAGTAAATCTGCAAGTGGATACAGGCACATACCGGAGGATGTTGCAGACTTTGGTTCTAGAGCAATGCAAGTCCCGTATCACAGTGATAAATCCATCTAGCATTAATTAATATACAGATTGGTGACAATATCAATAAAGTGAATGTCACTATAAAGCAAGTCACATGATTTTTCCTACTGCTTATAAAACTTGTTTACACTGTATTTTGTAAAGTATAAATGTTATAAAGTGTGCTATGATCACACATAAAAATGTACAATTCTTAATTCAAATATTGCTTAACAATACAGTTATCTAAACCTTTCAATTAGTCATATCTCCTTGCTGGTTGAGAGTTGTGCTTCCATGTTGAAGGGTGATGGTGATTGAAGGCTGGGGGAACTGTATTCACTGAATTATCTCTAGGAGTAGATTTCATCTTAAGAAGCCGCTCTCTTTGTTCATCTCTAGAGAGCAGCTCCTTGTGCTTTTATTTTATTTTGATCATGCTTTTATTTTATTTCCCTTTCCCTTTTCCATCCATAAGCATTTGTCTCTTCTACCCCTCAAGGTCATAACCCCCTCAAAGTCATTCAAGATGATGGGAATATGCTTCTACTGACTCTTGTTAATATTGATGTCTTTTAATTTTTTTTTTATCAGGGAGGTGGATTGGTAGGTTGGGACACAGCCAACTGTGTCAACTGTTGGCTCTGTGCTCAGGGATTACTCCTGGTGGGGATGTGGTGGGCATTGAAACAGATCAGCTGTGGCAAGGCAGGCACCTCACCCAGTGTACTATTTCTCTGGCTCCTAATGTTGATATCTTGACCTTCTCCCATGAATCATGAATGTTCTTAATGGCATGTAGAGTGATAGAGCCTTTCCAGATTTTTCATGGACTTTGCTGAGATTCATCAAAGAGAATACTAAGACAGTGACAGCATTATAAAATGTACTTACAGAAAAGATTTGAATCTTCATTTTTAGTCACTTGGTATTTTGGACACTATTTTAAGTGGAATTGTCTGTTTAAATTTCTTTCTTTTCTAGTTTATTATCTACACATAGAAATACAACAGACTTAAGTGTATTAATTTTATTTTTTTAATTATTATTATTTTTAATCACTATGAGATACAGTTACAGAACTTTCCTGTTTGAGTTTCAGTCATACAGTGATCGATCACCCAACCCTCCACCAGTGTACATCTTTCACCACCAAGGTCCCCAGTATCCCCCACCTATCCCACACCTCCCCCTGCCTCTATGGCAGACAATCTTCTCCCATACTCTCTTTTGTATTGCTTGTTTTGAATAGCATAAGATGTTGTGCAGCTGTGAGAGTAACCATGTGCTCCTGGAATTCTAAAATTTTAGATAATTAGGGTCTGGAGTAATCTCTACAGCGAGCTGCTCGGTTCAGAGATTCTTTTGTATGTCTCTGGATCACGGCTGTTAAGGAGCTTAAGTAGCAGCTGGAGGTAGCTGGAGGATCCCATGGGAATGGGGAGATGAGAAGGACTGGCCCACTCCCTACCCCTTGAGGCCTGGAGTTCGCCATCACTGAACCCACGTACCTGTACTTCTCATTGTGGAAGTTGGAGCTGCCAGGGTTTTTTGGGGGCAAGTAGAGGCACTCTGGTGAAGTTTGCCTGGCTTAAAGTCCGGAGGCATCTTTGCAGTGAGCTGCTCTGTTTGGAGATTCTTTTGTGTGTCTCTGGATCATGGCCCTTGTATCCATCTTTTCCAGAGAAACAAACTATTGGTGTATGCCCTGCAGGACATGTCCTCTCACCCGAAGCACATGGTGCCACTGGCCCTAACTGGCTTTTGATCTCTTTCAAGATTTATGGGTCTCTGAAATAAGGCCAATAAATGAGCTAGTATAGCTGAGCCAGAGGTGGTTTGTGGGTGTGGCTCTCACATACCTAACTTTTGGCTGTTTAATTTTTTTGTAAACTTGGACCCAAGTTGTTGGGGTTTGGCCAAAGGCACAGTGGCAATTTTGGGGTATCAGGAAGTCTGAAGGCACCATCAGACTGCTGATGCACTCACTTTGCAGGTACAGGTTGACCTGCTGGCAGCACCACATCCGCAAGTGTATTAATTTTATAGCTTGTTACTTTACTATGTTGTTTTCTTATTTTTCTCTGAAAGTTTTTTGTAAAGTTGTTAGAGTTTTCTATGTAGATTATCATGTCATCTGCATATGTGATAGTTTTATTTTCAATAATTTTTTTGAATCATAGTGAGATAGCAGTTACAAAGTTGTTTGTGATTGGATTTCAGTCATACAGTGTCCCAACACCTGTCCCGTCACCAGTGTACATTTCCCACCACCAAAGTCCCCAGTTTCCCTTCCACTTCCCCACTCCTTTCTGCCTCTATGGCAAATACTTCTCTCTCCCTTTCTCTCTCTCCTTTTTTTCTCTCTCTCCCTCCCCCTCTTTCTTTTTGGCATTATGGTGTGAACTACAAGTAGACAGTGATAGTTTAACTTCTTCTTTTTTAATTTGAATGCTTTCAATTTCTTTTTCTTGCTTGACTGCTGTGTCAGGAATGTCAAAAACCATATTAAATAATACTGGAGAAAGTAGACAACCTTGAGTGACAATATGTTGAAAGTAATTTTTTTCTTCTGTGCAGCAGGTATCAAGAGTGGGCTTAACATTTTCAGTAAACTAATGTTGTCAAAAGATGTGCTGTCATCAAGGCTTTTTTTTTTGTTTGTGTCTTTTATAGAGTATAAGAATAGTAGATACAGAATAATTTTTTTTTTGGTGGTGGTGGGGGAACCACACCTGGCAATAATGAGGGCTTATTATTGACTTAGTGCTCAAGAATTGCTCTTGGTAGTGGGCAGGGTGACAAGGTTTGAACACAGGTCAGCAGAGTGTAAGGCAAAGACTTTAGCTGATAGTCTATCTCTGAAGGTCCCACAGCATAATTCTTTTTAAAAAATTTTTATTTATTTATTTATTTATTTGGGTTTGGGGAGACCAGAAATTGAATCCAGGGCATGTGTGAAATATATACTCCACCAGTGACCTACAGTCCTAATCCCCTTGTCAAAGGAAGAAGAGAAAACTAATCTAAAAGCAAGCAGAAGAAAGGTAACACTAAGTATGTAAATAGAAGCTAATAAAATAATTAACAATATAAACAAAATTAGGGCTGGAACAATAGCACAGCGGTAGGGCGTTTGCCTTGCACGCAGCCAACATGGCCGACCCGAGTTCGATTCCTCCGCCCAGAGTATCTCGCCCGCATGGCAGAGCCTGGCAAGCTCCCCGTGACGTATTAGATATGCCAAACACAGTAACAACAAAGTCTCCAATGGAGACGTTACTGGGCCCGCTCAAGCATTGCTCCTACCTAAGTTGTCTCCCTCTTTTGCTGTTGATGCAGGCTTACTTTAAAATAAATTCCAATATTTACATCACTTTGTTCCTACTTATCTCACTAAGTAGTGATCTCTAAGAAAATGGACATTTAATTTATTCAAAAATTAGATTACTAGAACAGAATTACAAATGCCCTCGGTAAGATCTAATTACTGAGACGATATCCAAATTTCTCTGATAGTCTTCTAAGGCTACATTGGTGTGTGTGTGTGTGTTTTAATTAAAATGCAAAGTACACTTGCCTTTGTTGTTTAGCCTTATTTCCAAGGTGAGTAATGCTCATAAAATATTTGATATTATTTTATTAGAACACTCTTCTCATTTTGTTTCAATTATGCTGTGTAGAGAGAAAGCGGGAGAGAATCATCTTGTTATTTCATCATAAACCTCTACTGCATTTACCCATGATTTTCTCTAGATCTTTCATTTCAATGTTTTGGAGACTGTGATACTCATGAAATTTGTTATTCCATGAAGCAGTGACACTTAGGTAAAATAAACCTTAGGTACAGAGTACTGATATATCTGTGGTGAACCCTGTTAAAAACTCTTGTCATTTTTTTTCTTGCTTTTTGGGTCACACCCGGCGATGCACAGAGGTTACTCCTGGCTCTGCACCCAGGAATTACTCCTGGCAGTGCTTGGGGGACCATATGGGATGCTGGGAATCGAACCTGGCTTGGCTGCATGCAAGGCAAATACCCTACCCGCTGAGCTATCGCTCCAGCTCCTTGTCATTTAGTTTTATTTACAGCTATAACTTCATCTAACAATAAAGAAATTCTTATTATCATCATGAATCAAGATGGCATGTACCCAGGCCTATAGAAGCTTGGTATACAATGAGGACAATTAGATATTGAAGAAGAAACATTGTAATTATAAAGGCAGTTCTTAAAATACCTTTTGGGAGACTGGTTACGTTTAACTCATCACTGAATACTTGCATATAAAAATAAATATTCATCTAGTGTAGTATGAATGTATATATGACATGAGATGAACATTTGCATAATGCATAAATAAATGTCTGGTTTTACCATAGAGAAACTATAACCAGTCTTTTGGGTTGTAGAAATATATAAAAAATAATAATAGCAATGTGTTAAAGTAATGAATGATTTAAGTCACTATAAATCTTAGAGTAACAAAATGAACATTTACTTTCTTATAAAGCATGATTCCAATTTTTAAAAAATGCATGATAGAATTCATGTGTCACTGTCACAGGTTGTCTTTGTAAATAGTTGATTTTAATTACAGTATCTAAAAGACCCCCTGGCTCCAGAAAAAGCAAACACAGTGGAGTCAATGGCAGAGTTACTTGAGGGCTCAGCAGAGATGTCTTCTGACTTGTATTCACTTGCTTCAGTTATCTATAACAGCCATCCACATACCCACTTTCCTGCGAGGAATAGAGCTGAAGACCAGCATGTTGGTAGGTACAGTTTTATGTCCTGCAGGATCTGTTTAAGTCACTGGTCCTAGGTAGCAGAGATATGAACCTTAACTTAGAGTTCAGCCGAATTATTAATGGGCTGGAGTCAGATTTTCTTTTTCTTTTTTACTGTTGGATAACCTCCTGTGGCAAATGGAAATGCCACACAGGGAGGAGCTGGCCCCTCCTAAACCATTTGACCTTCCTCCCCAAGAAAGTAGCACCCTAGAGCCTTTGGCCAAGCTGCATAGACAATCAGTTATTACAGTTGCCAAAGCAGGTGTGATGGGAAGGGATTAACATATCTTCAAATCATTTACAGGCCTCACACTCTCTGCAGCTTTTGACTAATAGGTTTTCAAATGTCAGTAAGGTAAATAGGTCAGAAAGTTACAACTCTAGTGCACGGGGTGATAAACAGGTGTAGGTGACCTCAACAACGTGGTGATGTCATTAGTGTATACACTTGTGCTTCAGGGTCAGTGGATCTTGGCATTGTTAAAAGGATAGTGTTATATATATATCCGAAGTAGAACAACTTCTAAGATATCTTGCTCATTTTCTAAAATGTTTAATGCAATAAATATTTGTTCATTTCCTTTGAGATTTGTCTCATTCCGAATAAAAACAACTACATTATTTTTGATGGTAAAATTAGTCAAAATTTCACAATACACTTGGTCTGTTTTTTATCCTTTTCCTGATCATGTGTGTGTGTGTTTGAGCATGCAAGTGTATACATACGCACATGGAATTCTAGGACAACCACAGAAGTGGAGAGTCCCATTATTTATAAACATATATTTCCCATTTGGCCCACTTGTTAAATAACATGGTTCAAAGCACAAGTTCTAAATTAAAAGGGAAAAAAAACTCAGTTTATACAATCCTTGCAGATAGTGTTAGGTGTCCAAGTATGCTTGCTTTAAGGCATTGTTGGGTTTAGACTCGATAAGGTACATTTTGACTCCAAATAAAAAATTAACTTGATAATTTTCAAATATAACATAGCAGTAATATGATAATATTTCAATTTGATATAACTTGTTTTATTCTAGTTTTCTTAAATAGTGTCTTTTAGAAAGTTTTTTGAAGACAATAATCTCATAGTCTGGTATTAGCATGTTAAAAATGAGAAAAACTAAACTATGAATAAAAACAAAGTCTAACCATGTTAGAAGGTTAAGCATATTTATTCATAACCATACAAATAATGTATAAAGAAGTGATGTCATATAACGAAAATAACTTTTTAAACCCAACTTTATTTTAAAATTTATTTTAAATAGAAACTACTAGGAATCAGTATATCACTGACATTACTGCGGAACAGCTGTCTTACGTTATCAGGAAACTTGTACCTTTCACTGAGCACATGATTAGTGTATCTGCTTTCACCATCATGGGAGAGGGACCGCCAACTGTTCTCAGTGTTAGGACACGTGAGCAAGGTAAGATTGTGTCTCTCTGAAAATAATTACCCACAAATATTTCTCTCGTATGTTGTGAAGCACCATTTTTATTCACAGTAATTGTTCATTCTTTTTTCTAGTGCCAAGCTCCATTCAAAATATTCACTATAAAAATATTAGTTCTTCATCAATTATGTTGTATTGGGATCCTCCAGAGTTTCCAAATGGAAAAATAACTCACTATACAATTTATGCAATGGAACTAGATACAAAGCGAGCCTTCCAGATCACTACTCTTGACAACAGCTTTCTCATAACAGGTAGAACAAAGCTGTTTTTTTTGAGCTGTTTTTTATTTTTAACATTCCAATTCTGATGGAAAACATGCATCTCTCTGTGCCTCAAACATTGCAGGACATGTGTTGCATCACTAGCGTTGTATTATTAAAATGTAAAAATTACATGCACAGGGACTGGAGAGATAGTACTGAGATTAAGGCACTTGTCTAGCATGAGACTGTGCATGACATAAACCTAGTTTGAATCCTGGTACTACATATGATTCCCCGGACACTGTCAGGAGTATGCCTGAGCACAGAGCCAGATGTAGACTCTGAACTTAAAAGATGCATGGCCCTCAAACAAAATAAAAAACAAAAATTCATACAGAAATAATTTAATTTAATATGTTTTGTTAATTTTTATGCCTACAGACAATAAAAAATCAAGTTTACAAGTATCATAGACATATACTTCCTGCAATGAAATTTTTATCTCAGTATTAAAGGCTTGGATGAATCAGTGTGAAAATCATCTGAGATATCATAACTGATGTCATAACATCATAACTGAAACATCAAAGTTATGCAATATCATAACTGTTGATGTCAAAAACAACTTTACTTGCAGTGAGCTAAACATTATTTTTTTAGTCTTAGGTTACCGCCTATTTTTGGAAAGAACTAAAACATAATCAATTTGGAAAGTCTTTCAAGTCCAGGAAATTCAGGAAATTGGGACAATAAGGAAGTTGATTTGGAGAGGCAGTGTCCCCAAATAATTTTTCACAAGTCCTATGTTAATGTCTCTAATCTGAGATTTCTAATTTAAGTACTTTAAATAAACTGCCTCTTGTGTTTCAGGGTTAAATAAATATACACGGTATAAAATGAGAGTAACAGCCTCAACTCATGTTGGAGAAAGTTCTTTGTCTGAAGAAAATGACATATTTGTGATAACTCCGGAGGATGGTAAGAATGCCAGATTCTATTTGTTTCTTTGCTTGATTTTTAATTTAAAATAATTTTATGTTTTCCCAATTGTGATTGGGCCCAGTAGTGACTCCTGGCAATATTTTATCTGTTAGTTCAGACCTGACAATTTGGTACTGGGTACTAAACTCTAAATTCCAATTATGGGAATCCCAGAATTGGAGGTCCCAGAATTGAACCCCATGGTAGAAGATTCCTGAACTGGACCCCGAGTGTTGGGTATTCAGGAACCACCAGCATCCAATTCCTGTCAGTGTGAGGCATGCAGTATCTGGGATTAAGCCTAGAACCTTCTATATTCCAGCATAGACTGTTTGCTTGTTGTACTCTCTTTCCAGCTCCTACATACATTTTAAATAGAAAAAATCAAATATGTTGCATCCATAATTTGACCTTTCTCATGCCGATGTGGTTGGAAGCAATGTGTGTGAAAAAAAAAAAACATTAATCAGAACTTTGTTTTCTTATCTCAGAACCAGAATCCTCACCTAAAGATGTTGAAATCCTTGATGTTACCGCACATGAAATAAGTTTGAAGTGGTCACCACCCGAGAAACCCAATGGGATTATTATTGCTTATGAAGTCCTCTATCAAAATACAGATGCCCTATTTGCATGGAATAGCTCAACCACAGATATAATTTTAAGGGACTTGAAACCTTACACTCTCTATAACATTTCTGTAAGGTCATATACCAGG
>JAOXYA010000005.1:21854462-21868446 GCA_028565675.1 Sorex palustris | reverse complement strand
CACCACACACACACACACACACACACACACACACACACACACACACACTCACGCACACATACACATACATGCACATATGCATGGAATCTTGGCCTCACATAGCCTTATACTTTAAATTACTACTAATATTCATCAAGCTAATGAAGATTTTGCTTCATATGCATGCTATTATCTAAGAAAATCCTCTCCAAGAGCAAGAGTACAGTGAGTAGGTCACTTGCCTTGCATGCAGCCAACCCGGGTTCAATCCCCAGCACCCTCATATGATACCCCAAGCCTTGCCAGGAGTGATCCCTGAGTTCAGAGCTGGGAGTAAGCCCTGAGCACTGCCAGCTTCGGCCCACATAACAAAACAAAACAAAAACCAAATCCTTGCCAAAATTCTTTAAGGTAACCACTGTGATTTTGAAGAAATCAAAACATAGTACTTATACACGTAAAAATATACATAAACTTAGTTTGGTCTTCGGAACTCTTGGTCATCTAGAGCTCCTGTTTTTCATCCTGATTCTTGTACCAGCTCCCCAAGTACCATGCAAGTACGGAGAACCATGCCAGTGTGGAGTGGATCATGGGTAAAGCTGCAATTACAAAGTCTATCTCCTTGGTAGTACCTTGGTGTCTACACTTTTCACCTGAATCCTCAGAAACAAAGAATGTGAGTCAACTAGAAATTGAATGACAATGCAGTGAGCCCAGTGCCTAGAGCAGTAGTTGCAACCAAGTCACTGTGGAGCTGGGACTACTCTGAATCCTGAAATATCATGCAACAGTAGGGTAATCCTCTGTTCTGCCTCTTCTATCACAGGTACTTCTGATTCACCATGAAGGACAACAGAATTCAGAGCTTAGTTGCCGCCACCCTCCACTGCTAGGGAAGAAATAGTCAAGGAAGATAGCTGAGCACCCTTCAGTCACCCGTCCACTCCCAATCTACCAGCCTTAGTAAAAGAGAGGAAAGATTTACCTGCTCCTAGTGAGGCTGAAGCCTGACAGTCATGTGTACCTTTGAAGGACTGTAATGGTTTTAATCAAAGGGATAGCATCTTTTTGACAGGCAGGAGAGAGAGAAAAAGAACTGAACCACTCTGCAAATATTAACCAGGCTATTTTGGAGCAATGGCTATTGCCTTTGAAATCTTTCATCATGGGTCTATACTTAGAATTGAGAGGAGCCTGGGGGAGGGGAACAGGGTAGTGTTAATCCCCAGTTGTTTTGAAGTTGCATCAAAACTGTACAAATGGCAGCATTCAACGCTTTGTTTACAGTATGCAGATCTGTTTTTGTTTTAACCTGTTCTGCATATAGATACTCCCATTATCCCGGGGAGACATTTCTCAGTTCTCTTCCAAAGTCGATGTTCTAGAGAGCACTGGCTGTAATCACACTGGAAGACTGATGCTCCATGACAGCTAAAAGTTGGATTGAGTTTCAGGAGCTACTATATATAAAGCCAGGGCCACTTATGTCACCGCACTAATTAAATGCCATCTGGGTGGTTCCTCTGAGTTTTTTGAGCCCATCACCCCGTTCATACGGAGTCAGAGGCCAAGGAGGAGAACATGATGATGGACCTTTTCGAAACTGGCTCCTATTTCTTCTACTTGGACGGGGAAAATGTTACCCTGCAGCCATTAGAAGTGGCAGAAGGTTCTCCTTTGTATCCAGGGAGTGATGGTACCCTTTCCCCCTGCCAGGACCAAATGCCCCCAGAAGCTGGGAGCGACAGCAGCGGAGAGGAACACGTCTTGGCGCCACCGGGCCTGCAGCCTCCCCACTGCCCGGGCCAATGTCTGATCTGGGCTTGCAAGACTTGCAAGAGAAAATCTGCCCCCACCGACAGACGCAAAGCGGCCACTTTGCGCGAAAGGCGGCGGCTTAAGAAAATCAACGAGGCCTTCGAGGCACTGAAGCGTAGGACTGTGGCCAACCCCAATCAAAGGCTGCCGAAGGTCGAGATTCTGCGGAGCGCCATCAGCTACATCGAGCGGCTGCAAGACCTGCTGCAGCGGCTGGATCAGCAGGAGAAAATGCAGGAGCTGGGGGTGGACCCCTTCAGCTACAGACCCAAACAAGAAAATGTAAGCCCGGTTGCTGCCAAGGCAGGGGCAGGATTGCAAAGACCGCTTAGTGGCTTTCCCCCGAGGGCCTTAACCTCCAGCTGCTCGGCCTCCTTTCCGGTTCCCTTCCTTACCCTCCCCTCCCGCTCCCTCTCCAATGAACCCCCAGTGACCCGTGAAGTCGGGGTGCCCGCAAGAAGCAGGAGACGTGTCCCGTGCCTGGGGGAGCTGGGGCGACACCCCCTTCCTCCAAATCCCCCCCCACCTCCGCAACCTGGCCCCCGTAACCGATGTTGCTTTCCTAATCATCTGTTTGCCTTGATTTCCCTTCAGCTGGAGGGTGCGGATTTCCTGAGCACCTGCAGCTCCCAGTGGCCAAGTGTTTCGGATCATTCCAGGGGGCTGGTGCTAAGTGCCAAAGAAGGTAACGGGAAAGGAAGGACCGTTCTCGTTCTCGAGAGCATCTGGGGGGGGGGGATGGGGGGTGAACAAGGCTAGGAAGCTCGCTGTGAGCAGAAAGGGCTGGTGCGAGAGAGGAGATGCATCCCCTGAGACCAGGGGGCCTCCCTAGGGGTCCGGGACGGCCGGGTCCTCCCGCGCGCCAGGCGCGGAGCTGCCGGGTCCCTCCTCCTCCACCTCCCCCCAGGGCGATGTGCGTGTGTGTGTGTGCGTGTGTGAGTGTGTGTGTCTGAGCGTGTTTTTCTGCTTGCAGGAGTGCCAAGCATCTCCCCCAAGGCGATGTGCGTGCGTGCGTGTATGTGCGTGGGTGTGCGTGTGTGTGTGTGTGTGTCTGAGTGTGTTTCTGCTTGCAGGAGGGCCGAGTATCGATGCTTCGGCTTCGAGCAGCCTCCGGTGCCTGTCTTCCATCGTGGACAGCATCTCCTCGGAGGAACGCAAGCTGGGCTGCGCCGAGGAGGTGGTGGAGAAGTGACGGGGGGCCGGCGCTCGGGACATTCTCCACGCTGCAGGAAGATCCCACCCGCCCCGCTTCGCCTAATCCTTTAGCTCAGGTCCCATTACAGGAATATTTAGGAATTCAGACCCAGGAGCTTATGCAAAGGGAAGGAGACAAATGCACAAAAGAACTTCCCCGAAACTGTTGGGCACGCTCCGTTTGAGAAAGCCTTTGGCTCGGGGCTTTGATTTGTGGAACCGCGAGTGGCTTAGGGCTAGTGGCCTGCCTTTGTTTCTATTTGATTGGTTTTGTAATATATTTCATTTTATGACCGCGATCTTTTCTTGAGGGGGATGTGTGTGTCATATTCCATGTTCATTCCTGTCTCAAGCAAAGTGGAAACGTTGCATTGAAAAGAAAGTAGAATTGAGTGTAATTTTTTTGTAAATACTTTTTTTTTTAAAAAAAAATGTGTATCCCAAAGATATATTTTAAATGTGGAATGCCATGTGTAAAATGTGCAAGGATTCTGGCATTGTAATATTAAAAGATAAGTTTCTATATGAGTAAAGTTTCTATATGAGTAAATTGCTTCAGCCGAAAAAAACTGCTTAAGCGCATGTGTACATGAAGAAAGAGGGCCCATATTCTAATTCAGACACCACACAAGCCCATTTATTTGGGTGTTTTCCTAAAGAACTATATACCGGGATGAAGAGAATTTGTTTTTCTTAACTCATATATTACCTTACACTCTGGGGTAGAAGTGAAGATTATCCTGAAGGAACCCGTTTTTTCTCCATCTCTTGCTTTCTGTTTTAACTGTCCTGTTCCTATAGATTGTCTTAGCCGATCTCTTAAGTTTAAATTAAGTTTTCAACGCAGTAAAACCCTCAGTATTGCAAAGAATTGCAATACAAGACTCTACTTCTTGGCCTAAAAGACATTCAGCTAATTAGACAAAATTCCTATTCTTCTTTGACTTTCCAGGACCTACCGGGTCTGAGGAATCATTCATTTGGAGGTTGCAGTGACCTCAGATCCAGGAGCCCGGACCCCCCCCCCACTTTTCTTGAACTAGACTGGTGGCTCAAAGACTGGTGGGGTGTGCTCAAGGCCCGGTGTAGCTTGCCTTTGTTTTCCAAATAGAAAGAGTAAAGAAGGGGACAATCTGTCTCTTGAGGGGTGGTGGGCTTCTTTGAAGGAATGCTCGAGAGAGGGAAGGGTTAAATGGTAGAGGATAAGACAACAACAACACACATGATACCTCTTAGCTGGACCAAGTAGCAAAGCCCTAGAGAGGCCTGAAACCCCAGGAGTGCCTTGCCATGAGGATTTTACAACGTGTGCCGGGTTTGTTTATCCTTTAACCTCAGGAAGGAACGACCACCAAGAAACACAGTGTGAAGTGAAGCTGGAGAGAGAAACAGCCATTTCTTTGGAACTGTTACTTCTCTCTTAGACTGTTAGTGGCACTTTCTCTCCCTGCCTCCACCATCTCCACAACTCTTAGCTTCTTCCTTCACTTTCTCCTACCAAGGTTAGTGCTTCACTCACAGATGTGAAAATCAAAGTAAATTCAACAGTTTCTAGCCCCCCAATTTCTTTGTAATATTTGAGTCAGGACACCCCAGAACTTCCTGATACCACCACGGACAGTGCCCTACAGACCCACAATTGCATCTTAGTATCTTAACCTGGTTGTTTGTTTGTTTGTTTGTTTAATCTCAATAGACCTCTTTCTGGAAACAATAGTTTTCTCAATACAGGGAAAATTCTAATTTCTCTAATCTACTTTCTTTCCAGTGCAAAAATGCCACCAAATGAAACTGCATGGACACATAATCAATCTCAGAGGTTTGAGAGAATCAAGTGGGAGTTTTAGTGGAGGCAAACAGCTGAGTCCTGGTGGGCTTGACTAGCTAGATGAATCCCGGCTGTTACTGCTTAGCCCTGAGCTATCTTTGCTCCTCATTTCCAAAAGAATGGGAACAACAATAACAGTGCTTAACTCCTGGGGTTGTGGAGATTCGCTGAGATAACACGTGTCTGAGTGCTTAAGTCAAAACTTCACACAAGATAAGCACTACCCTCATTTTTTTTTTTCCCTCACAAGTAAATCTAAATAGACCTTCTTAAGTTTTTTTCTTCTACCAAAAGCCGGTTTAGTTCCTTCAGCTCCAGTTATCCAGACTTTGACAACTCTGTCTGGCTGGAGAAAGTGTTCATAACAAAGAGACCGGAAGGAATTTGAATGAGCCACTCTTTTTATTTTACATACTAATTCACATTGTCCTGTAATAATCTTTAGGATTAGGAGTGGTACTAGTAATACTTCTGCTTTGGAGAGAAAATATGTTCTTTGGAACAGTGAGATATTTGCGTCTCTTGGTAGAGGGTCTGCTCTACAAACACTATGTAGATGGATTCAAACCTGTTCTCTAAGCCAGCAGGCATCCTGAAAGAGAAGCCATGAAGAATTTAAAAGGAGTGTTTATTGTCTTTAAAATAATTTGGTTCTCTTTGAAAATGATTTTCCCAAACCTCCTAAGACTAATGAGCCACTGAGTTTAGATTAGAACAATAATCTAATTAAAACACAATGGGGAAAGTATGTCAAATGATCTAAGAAGATGTGTGAATATGTCTGGGTTATGTATATACCCACTAATGGTGCTTATTAGAGATCTATGACTTTTCTTCCCTTGGGAATAGAAGTTTATCCTAAAATGATATTGGACTCATGGTACATTCAAAATCAAATACTGTAATTGGCCAGGTGAACCAATTTCTATAAGACCACATGCATTTTTTATAATACATTTTGTATTAAAAACTGCTTATCAGCTGAATGCTTTTATCAATGGATGACTTTTACCTGTTGATGTATTTTATTCAGTCTTTGCAAATCAAAACTTTTCCCTTCTGTTAGTTGGGTAAGGAAAAATTGTTTGGAATTGTGTTTGCCTATAGAAATCTCTTCCTTAAATAGAGCAAATATTTCCCGAAGACTTCAAGTGACCCTCACTGCTGAAGCTGTTGACATGCTAGGCTACTCAACATAATCCATGGTGTGTTTGCAATTAAAATGTTTATTTGATATTAATGATGATAATCTTTACTAATTCCAAAGCCAAAATAAATAGCAGACAATGAGGATATAGTAACTTCGTAAAGATAAGCACCTTGGGAATTTAACTGACCCTTTTCCCAGAGGTAAACATAAAGTTATCAGGTATAAAATGAATTTCTTTTGTAAATTACTATAAAAACAACTTGCAAAAAATAAAATATGAGCTTTTTTCAGACTAATTTTAATGGCATCATTGAATCCCAAGCCTGAATGTAGTAGTAATCCACTTAGGTTATTACCCCCTTCCCCTCAACAGCTACTTCTCTTTTGTATGTTTTGGGGAGGGAACATTGTGCTGAATGAAATTTAGTGTGCCCAATTACCCTTCTTGTTTTTAAAATTTGGAGGATAAGGTTTTGGTTGCTAAAGTGATCTGTATCCCTATTATGACACTTAAGCTCAAAGATAGAATTAACGCATTATGTTATTCTTAGCAATATTTTTATCCATCTCAAAAATCTCCTCCCACAACAATATATTTTGAAAAAAGAATATGTACTTAAAAATACTTTAGTTAAATCTTGATTCTCTATTTTTTAATTGAATACATTATTCATACAGCAAGGACATATTACCTCAAAAATACAAGCCATCAGACCTCTAGTCACACCTTAAGCTCAAACACCACTCTCCACACCCCCCAATGTTATAAAAGGTTACCCTTGGTTTCATTCTGACAAGGAAAGCTTCTCAAGTCTGTTCAGAGTCAGACTGTGAAATGGAATGGCTATGCCATGTGCTGAACCAGAGATAATGAATACTAAAAGAACTGGCTACTTTCTCCACTCTCAATGCTGCTGAAAGTCCTTACTTAGGCCTTTGATCTCTCCTGGGAGTCTTCGAATTCAAGCGGAGACCAATGTCTTCCTCAGCTGTCTTCTCCACAAATTCTTCCAGCAGCTTTGGCAGGTACTAATGTGTTTACTTAGGTGTGCTGGTTCCCAGAGCTAATAGTAGTTTCAAATTGTTTAGCACATTGTGAAGTCATATATAATAAGCAAAAATCTCTAGAACAACTCCCTTTATAGAGAAGGTCTCAGGTAGGGGCAGAAGAAAGTTAAAATGAACTTTCTGTGTAAATTTGATCTACTATTTGAAGGATGGAGAAGTCTCATTATGACACTATTCCTATGGTGGCCACATTTGCTACAAAAAGAAACTGATGATCATTTGCTGATGTGGTGTGTTCATTAGCACTAAGAATGTTGTCATAATGCTTAAACTGAAGTAGTTTCTCTGGAAAACAAAACAAAACACTTGATTATTTAAGAGTCTTTGCAATTTAAATCTGCTGGCAAATCAATTTGTAAGAAGATCAAGCATGTATTTATTTTTCAGAATGCAAACAACAAAAAGATTTTAATTATCTATCTTCTTCCTCAGAACCTTGGTGGACATTTGTTTGTGATACAAGACATGGCTGGGGAAGTTTCCCTTCCACATCTGCCTAATGAGCTGTTCTATCTGAATGTTAGAATGTCATTTCTAAGAACATAGCTTACTGTTTAGGGGAACAAGCACGAAATCCTTTTCTCTGGAAAAATTTAGGGGGACGTTGTACTCCCCCCTTTTTTCTATAAGGAAAAAAATAGGGAATCTATTTTAAGAAAATTTTAAACTTTATTTTATGCTTCCCTATTCGATATCCCCACTTCCTTGTCCCACGCCAAATCAAATAAATAAACAATAAATAATAAAATAAACCTTGTTCTGTATCTTTCCCTATTCTACCCGATCTTAGCTCCTACACCTATGCCCAAAGTATCAGAACCTCTCCTGAATTGTAGGACCACCAGACATTTAGGGGTTCTCTCTGGCTTTCTTTTTCTCTTTCCATTTTGAGGGGATCGCTTTCGCCTCTCATCCCTAGCAGCAGATCAATTTTTCCCTGCTCGGTTTTTACTTTGGGGCTCTGAGAGCCAATTTTCAGCACTTGAGTCCCCAGAGCCCTCAACCCCGGCATCCCCCAGCAGGTCCTATTAAGCCGCGGGCGCTTGTGTTTTCTCTGCTTCTTTAGTTCCACTCGGCCTCGGCCTCAGCGCTCGGGCAACTTTGTTTTGAGATCACCTTACCAAAGCCAGCCCTAACCCCTGAGAACTACCGTTACTGACAGAGTCCCCCCGAGTGACAGCCTCTTTCAGGCTGCGAACGGAGCAAAGAGGTCGGGGACTGCGGGTTTTGTTTTGTTTTGTTGAGTGTCTAAGCGCTTCGGAGCGCGCCAGCCCAAATTGACTGAAGAATCCAAACAAGACTCACCTCTAGGAGCTCAAGCTCTAGCGAGGGGAGTGGCCAGCCTTCAGTCTAGTCCCTTAAGACCCGGGGTGGGGGTGGGGGACAAGGTGCTTGCCCTGTGAGCATCGGTGACCTTTCAAATGGAATCTAATAATAGTTTCCGCAAAGTCGTCAGAAGTATTAAAAGAATACCTGGTAAGAAAAATGAGTAGTGCCTGGCAAATAGAAAGAACACTCAATTCATTGGCTACAAATATCAGAGGATAAGGAAACTGGCTACAGAGCTGATTTGGCATTTGGAGATGGTGGTTGGGAGATCCGCAGAAAGGCAAAAGGGTCAATTTTTATATGCTTTACATCTTAAGGGCAAGAGTGTCCAGAGCACAGTTACACACACACACACACACACACACACACACACACACACACAACTTCTGTTGGAGCTGCAGCCCTTCTATCCTTTGACACCAGAACTCCACAGCCAATGAACTCAGGAAACTCAGGAGCACTGCTCTGCCCCTGGGAAGTATCTGAGATTATCTGAGTGATCTCTTTCCCCTTGTTGTAATTCACAGGTAGCAATGCACAATAGTACAATGCACTCATCTTCACAGACAGGATCTTCCTTTAGGAACTTGACTCTTATCTGGTGCAACTCTGAATTTCAGCATTCATGCCAAAGGCATCCACCTGCTAATAATCATGTATAAGTTACAGATGGCTTTCCCACCACCAGAGAAGATGGCCTGTTGGTGTGAGAGAAAGCCTGGTGTTCAAGGGGTGTGTGCAGGTCTGTGTTTCTGTCTTTCTTAGAGATAAGAAAAGTTTCTTGTAGCTTTCCCTCATGGCTGATATTCACCTAACCTGGATTTCTGATATTTCCTTTGAGGAGAACAGATCTCCCCTAGGGGAAAAAGTTTGCTCTTCTCTGGCTCCTCTAGATTTTTACTTTAGGAAAAGAATTTATCAAAAGGTAGGAGAAAGGAAATATTTCCCCCACTCCACACACACAAAAAATTCATAGTCACAACAGTCAATAATGGGATGAAAATAGCTGGGAAAGCACGCTCCCTTCTCTAACAGGGCTGCAAAGCCAGTTCAAAATCTCAGCCCACTTAGAGATATTTATCCAGTCTGTAATTGTTGATTGCCTCCTGTGTAAAAACAGCAGCCCCCTTTCTCCTCACAAACCCACCGCCCACCCCCACCTCAAGGATCTGGAAATAGATTAAGGCTAACAAGTATTGGTAAAAGCTGATTAATTCATTTTCTTTTAAATAGCAACTCTTCCCTTTCCTCATTAAAGTCTCCAAGATCCTGTTGCAATTGCTTTCTGGGGGAAGGCTTTTGTCACAGAACTGTGTGAAGTTTCTGGAGTTTGTGGAGTTGGAAACTTTACACGAGTCAGGGAGGATTGCTGGGCCGGCAGCTGGGACGCATCTGTAACGGTGTTAGTTTGCCTGAAAGCAGAAAATTAGCGACCCCAAAGCCCTGCTAGGCTGTTTAGTCTGTTGAAATGCCTGGGCGGAACAGAAAGAGAAAGGAGAAGCTCCTCTGTGAAACAGAGTTGTTCGTCTGAAACTCGATTTCTTGAAAGTCAAATGTTAAGAGACGCACTTGGCCTGGGATCTCTGGCGGCGCAGGGTCACGCAAAAGGTCTGACACAAAGCAAGGGGCGCTCCGAAAACCCAGCGCAGGAGCGGGAAGCGAGGCAGGGAAAGTGTTCTCCATCACTTGGCCCGACCTGAGTCTTCATCCTTTAACATGTGAACTCAGAGCAAGCCGTGTCTTTGGGGAAAAGATCCTCCCCTGCCTAACCCCAGTTAAGTACAAAAATGACGATCGGATCCTTACAGGATAGACGCACTTTATGATCGCAGGTGTCAGCAACAGTTACTGGGTCCACCGATCAGAAAACCTCCCGAGACCTTCCAAGTTCCTGAAAGGGAACCTCCAAATAAGGTGACCCCTCTTGCCCTGATCGCTTTGGGTGTGGGCTGCAGGTAGGACGTCCTACTGGTTCTCTGGTGCTCTTTAAGCGTGTGGGCTCTTACTAAATTAGACTTCCTGGGTTCCTTTGTCGGAGATGCCTGGGCTCAGTGATCCCTGGGCTTAGGTACTCTGGAGAGTGCAAGGAATAAGGCAGAGGCGAGTCCTCCCGCCCCCACCCCTCCCAAGCAGAAATGCAGTAAAACCATTAGAGTCCAAAGGGGCAGCAGTAAACAGCAAATCGTCTCTGGAGGAAAAGGCAGAGCTTTGCCCAGACAGCCTCGGCGGGGGTTGCGGTGGGATATGCTAATAGTGCCGGGCCACTGGGGCCGGCCTCCCTCCCTCAAGAATATATAAAGAGCCCCAGCCCCTGCGCTAGCGACCCAGGCCAAGGCGTCTGCCCTTGTTAATTACTGCGGCAACCGACGGGCGAGCTCGGCCCAGGTCTGCCCGCCCGCAGAGGCGCCAGGCTCTGGTTTCGGCCCCCACCTGCCTCTCTTGCTGCCGTGTAGGTGCAGGGCCTGACTCCGCAGAGGATGGACATGATGGATGACTGCCAGTTCTCCCCCTCCGAGTACTTCTACGATGGCTCCTGCATCCCGTCCCCCGAAGGGGACTTTGGGGATGAGTTTGAGCCTCCAGTGGCCGCCTTCGGCGGGCAGAAAGCTGAGCTACAAGGCTCGGATGAGGATGAGCACGTGCGAGCACCGACGGGCCACCACCAGGCCGGCCACTGCCTCATGTGGGCCTGCAAAGCGTGCAAGAGGAAGTCCACGACCATGGATCGCCGAAAGGCAGCCACCATGCGCGAGCGGAGACGCCTGAAGAAGGTCAACCAGGCTTTTGAGACGCTGAAGAGGTGCACCACCACCAATCCCAACCAGAGGCTGCCCAAGGTGGAGATCCTCAGGAATGCCATCCGCTACATTGAGAGCCTGCAAGATCTGCTGAGGGAGCAGGTGGAGAACTTCTACAGCCTGCCTGGCCAGAGCTGCTCGGAGCCCACCAGCCCCACCTCCAATTGCTCCGACGGCATGGTAAGTGCTTAAGAGGGCTCTGGTACCTACTCAGCCTCTTCGATTTTTTTTTAATTTCAGAAAAAAATAAATCTAATTTAAGCCACATGGTGGCAACCAAATACTCAATGGATATTGATGGTTAGTAGGGACTGGGAATGGGGAGGCAGACACTATAAGAAAAAAAAGGGGTGTCCTAGGTCGGAAGGTGGCAGAAACAGCTGATGAACAGGATTTTAGTTTGACTTACCAAGTTCTAGGTGTAGGAGAGGGTTGTCATAAAACACAGATAGTTGTGATAAATCAATCATATATTTCTTCCATTACTCAGTTTCCTCTACCCCATTCCACTATTCCACTATCCCTATTCTACTAAACCTCGCCTTTCATGACATCTAAAGGCAGTGGTGTGAAGTTTTCACTGCTCCATAGATTGTAACTCAATAAAGAAGTGGGAAGTACTCTGGTGGCCTCCTCTGCTCTGCTGAGGCTTGACTGGAAAGACTTGTCGATGCATTCTTTTGGAAAGGCTTTTGGTCCAACTCTGCCAGGTGCATGCCTGTGTGTGTGTGTGTGTGTGTGTGTGTGTGTATTTGCCCTGGGAAATTATTTTCTCCCAGAATTAGTGTGGCTTCCTCCTACTTCAATCCATTTTGCATGGTTAAACCAATGCACATTGCTGCTGAATTCCATGCCCCCCACCTACACACACACACACACACACACACGCACACGCACATGCACGCACACACACGCACACACACACACGCACACACACACAGTTCTTCTTTGGTACTGCACTTATTCACTAAGCACAGAGATTGGTCTTAGGACCAAGACTCAGTACCAACAGTAGCCCTTCCTAGTTCAAGGCAGTGAAAACAATTACGAGTGATTAATTTAGGGAACTATGAGCAAACACTGCCTTATCCTTTGTCATAGCATCTTTTGTCAAGACTTGAGTACAAATGTCTGTTATGTCTGTTGTGTCTTGTATTATAGCCTGAATGTAACAGTCCCATGTGGTCCAGAAAGAGCAGCAGTTTTGATAGCGTCTACTGTTCTGATCTATCAAATGGTAAGAATCCGTGACTTCAGAGAAGTTAAAAAAAATGCTATTCACCTTCACAATTAAGGCTAGCAGAGTGTTCTTCTAGGCAGCATTTGAAAGACAGAATTCGTATGGGGAGGCTATTTGGGCAAAGCAAAATAAAATTACATCCACTCATACCCCCCTTGCAGATACTTCTGCATGCATGTATATGCACTTTTGTTTGAAACATTACCACACGACTTCTCCAGTTTTGAGCATCATTCCCAGAAGTTGTAATGTATTTGTTGCAAACTTTTACAACAGACTTTCGGGGATAACCTATCCATCATATATCAAAAGAATTGAACTGTCGTTGGGAGAGTAATATAGTTAAGTCTATTTGTGGATTTTTCTAACATTTCCCTCCCCACCCCAACCCCCATGTCCTTAGTATATGTTACAGATAAAAACTCCTTATCCAGCTTGGATTGCTTATCCAGCATAGTGGATCGGATCACCACCTCAGAACAGCCTGAACTGCCTTCCCAGGACCCAGCCTCTCTCTCCCCAGTTGCCAGCACTGATTCACAGCCTGCAACTCCAGGGACCTCCAGTTCCAGGCTCATCTATCATGTGCTATAAACTTAAAAGTTTACTATAGATCAGTTCTGCCAGTAGTGCCTGTTCTACAGGAGGAAGAGGAATTCAAAAGTTCAAAGGCAAAACAAACTGTATATGTAAAATTTTCAGGTGGACGTTTGTAAATATTATCTTGCCACTTTATTAGAAAATGTATTTAACTAAAATGTCACTATCTCAATTAATGCTTTATATCTTATTCTTTTCTCCTCTACGTCCTCCTTTTTCATTTTAGATACGTAGTTTCAAAAATATTTCTGATAGAGGAAATTCATTGAAGGTAGCTGGTTGCAATATTTAACTTATATTTTTATCCATATTGCTTATCAAAATATTATCTCTGATGTTTAGATCTTTATTTTTCTCTTGAAATATTAGAACAACTAGAACTCAGTAACAGGGAATTTAAAATATATTTAACTTCGGCTTTTTGCTTTAACCCTTTGGTCTTATTATATTAAATAAAACTGTAACAATACTGCCTAATGGTATATATTTTGATATTTTTGATAAGAAATGTATCTTTTAAATGTAAGCACAAATAGTACTTTGTGGATAATTTCAAGATATAAAGAATTTTGGAAATTCCACCATAAATAAAATTGCTTAATGAAAATATTTTGGTTAATGCTTTTTTGAAAGAACATTACTAATGTAATTAGCAGTAATTGTCATGTAACATTAAAATGAAAATATAAAAAAAGAGTTGACTTTGAAAAAGTCTGAGTGTTTGCCACCTTATTAACTCTGTTTTGGTTACGTTGATGTTAGAAAAAAGGGAAGATTCCCTTTTGAACCATATCTCAAAGGAGCTTGCTAAAATTTTTCTTTTCCTATTTTGGTGATATATTAAATTGAATTTGTATGGAGGAAAGCTAGAAATTGTTCTGGATATAGTAAAAATAATTACAACAGATGACATTTCAATGACACATCAGAAAAATTGAGTTAATTATACGTTTTGCCAAAAAAATATCTGGACCATT
>JAOXYA010000005.1:21844231-21854362 GCA_028565675.1 Sorex palustris | reverse complement strand
AACTCCCATATATATATGTGTATATCCTGTGTATTTTAAAAATAAAAATAAACAAGTACACAAATGACACATAAGTGAAACAAACCAAAATTGAATTCTACCTTTTCACAGTCTTTAAAATTTTAATTTCATTAATCACATTGTGTACGTGTGTGCTTGACATACAAGTTTTATTGTTCATTACTTGAATTCTCATGTAGAAAGAATGGAGATTCAAAAATAAAATTAAGTGGAAAATTGGGTCAAGATAATCATATGAATATTGGGGAGGATTAAGAGAAAATATCCTTTACTCTAAGGAAGAATTCACAGAGAGAAATAAAGATAATAATTTGATTTCCTAATCTTTACATTAGTTTGAAATTGGAAGGGTTTGTTGTTATATATGCTCATCATTTGAAGTATACAGACGCATGCTGGATGGAGCCTGGCAGTCAGACTATTCAGAAAAAATCCCACTTTATTTGAAGTGCCTGTATTATGTTGTCCTGGGGTCAGAACGGGAACTGTTCCGTAAATGAAAATCTAGAAGAATAGTCGAGTTAAAAAAAATTGTAACTTAAGTCATGCATTATATCTTGCCCTCATATAGAATGTGATTTTCTTTCCTTTTATGCATAGGAAGGGTCTGAGTGACATATGGCTGTGTTCAGGGCTTACTCCTAGTTTCTGTGAGCAAGGGATCCTATGTGGTGCCAAGGATATATAATGCCAATATCTTACCCCTTCTTTCTGGCCCCTGCAATGTGATTTTTAGTACTTCACTAAATTTTAATTGGTAATTTTATAGCAGTGTAAGAATTCACTGGGCATGGTACAAGCTCTTGTATAGCTTCCATGTATGTTTGCTTATCCCCTTTGATTACATACTGAACTAGCTGCATTTTTCTCCATTGAGAGGTTAGAAAATTAACTTTAGAACTATGCCCCAATAGATGCATCAATTTGATCTCTGGTCTGTCATGATCCCTCAGCACTGCAAGTAACAACCCTGGAATATAGAGCCAGGAGTATTCCCGAGACACTGTCCGGGCAAAACAAAAAATCCAAAACAATCTAACAAGGTCAAAAACAAACAAACAACTACAGCAACAATAACAAAAGCCCTATTAAACTCTGCCTGATTTAATGCAAGTAGATTGTGTCTGTAAGTCATTTAAAATATAGTGAGTAAACATTTACTTTTAAATTAAAATGGCATCTCTATAACTTTACAATGTGTTTAATATTATATTAGTTATAATTCCCCAATTATTTAGACTTTTCTGGTCATTTGTATTTAATATACTCTATAATCAATGAAAGATATTACTCTTTATACCAGATCACTCAATTAATCTAATTAGCCCAATTAATGTATCAACTGATATAGAATTAGCTACTCAGCTAATTAATGGATGGACACTGAGGGTTAGATGTTTTATTTTATAAACAGCTCAACTCAACATCCTTACTTCATTACATATATTTTATATATGGGGTCGTCAAGGCATTAGATTTCTGGTGGACCACACCTTGAAAGTCTTCCCTTCTTCAAGAAAGGAGAAGAGGTAAGGAATAAAACAAGAGGGATCAGCAGCATACTCAAGTGGAGGATAGGATTTTACCATTTATTGAACTCCTGGTGTGAACAACTGGATTGCCACTGAATTCATGTCAGACTACTACATCTCAGTAGGTAGAAAGCATGCAATCATCAACAAATCCCTAGAACTCATTATGAAAATGTTCTCTATATACAAAACTGATGACAGTAAGAGTTCAAAGAAAAGCCTGTCAAGTGAGGGTGTGGAAACTAAAAAATATTCTTTGGAAGCAAATTGCTATATAAACCATGGTGTTTTTTTATTTGTTTTGCTTTGTTTTGTGGCCACACCTGATGGTATTCAGTACTCCTGGCCTTGTCCTCAGAAATCATTCTTGTCTTAACTTACTTTTCATCTTGTAATCTTACTCTGCTTTCATCATTATCCATGGTCATAAAGACCTTCAGATCATTGAATTGTTCTAGCATTGGGTAAACTCTTAACTCCAACCCAAATGTTATCCCTAATTTTTAGATTTTTACAACCAAATATTTTCTTAACAGTTCCTGGATGTTCCAATGGTATATGTTCCAGCAATTTCACTCCATGGAATATACCCAGGGCCCATATCAATGGCTAAAAGACACCTGCATTCCTGTTTATTGAAAAACTATTCACAATAGATCAAATCTGGAAACAACTCATGTCCAAAACAGGTGACTAGATAAAGAGACTATGGTACATAGATACAATGGAATACAAATCAGCTGTAAGAAAAGACGAAGCCATACAATTTGCTGCTATTTGGATGGAAATGGAAAATCTCATGTTGAGTGAAGCTAGTCAGAGGAAGAGTGACAGACATAGAATGAACTCTCTTTTATGTGGATATAGAAAAACACATGAAGGGAATAACAAATGTTCAAAGTTGAGGAAATGTACAATATGACTTGGTTCTCAGAGAACTCTGGAGAACAAGAGCTAAAAGAAAGTATAAAGTGCCTACCAGAGAGGAAGGCTGAGAGGTGGGAGGGTAACTGGGGACATTGGTGGAGGGAAGTGGAAATTGGTGAAGGATTGGTGGTAAAACATTGTATTCCTGAAATTCAGTCATTAATAAATTGGCAACTTTGTAACTCATGGTTATTCAACAAAAAAGAACATTTATTAGCAATTAGGGAAATAAAAACAAAACCACAATAAAATAGTTACATACATACACACATACAGAAAAGAGAAAAAACAATGAAATTAAAAACATTGCAAACTAGCCTCATGAGGTTCTGTGTCTTCCTACAGCTAAATCTGACTCCCTTTCAGTGTTAAACTCTCAGTGAATGACTTATCTATTAATATAAGTTCAAAACTTAGGATATTCTCCTGAAATACAATCCACCTTATCCTGTTGTCTGTTTCATTATAAAATTCTAAGAGATTATTCTATATTTCTCTAATATATATGCTCAAGGCAAGTTGTGTTTATATCTAGCATTAAATTCTCAATAATTTTTCCTTAGAAGTTACTTGGGATCTCTCACTATTAAGAGAATATCAAATTTAGTAGCCAAATTTTCCTTTGGGAATTGTCCTCCTTCCTTTTTCCAGACAGCATAGCTCAAGTGGAATTGATGGTACCAGTTGATTCTAGAAGCAAGAAAATCGTTTATACTTATCATGAGCGCATTCTCTTCTGATAATGCTAAGAATCCTCTTCTGTTAATGCTAAGAATCCTGGTTCCTGCTAAGAATCCTGGTTCCTGATGCCTTACTGTCCACTCTTGATCAATCTGTACGATCTTGGAACTAACAAATGGTCTTAATCTCTAAGTCAGTATGAGCTGGAAATTTGTTCATTGAAATAGAATCTTTCATAACACCATTCTCGAAATTTTATCCCTATTTATGCTATCTGGCATTGCTATGTCGGCATAAACTCACTGTAATCATTTTATATGCCAACCTCTTTATTTTCACTTGGAACTCTGTAAACTATTGAGACATCACACTTTAACATGAGTCTTAAAGTTTCTGCATACTTATTTATCTCTCTATTATGACATCTCTGGTCAAGATAATCATTGTTGATTCTTCAGCCAACTAGGAATTTTTTTCAATGACCATATTCTCTCTAGCTAAAGGAAATCAATCTCCACATACAGTGCTCTTTCCTTCTTCACTTCATCTAGGCAACTTATACTCTTTGAGATATTAGCTCAATTACTAATTCTGCAGTCAGTTTCCCTTGAGCTCTTCCACAGTGTGATCTTAGTCTATGTTCTAACATTTACTTCTCTGTAGCATGTTTTATAATTGTAATTAGGCATTAATTTGTTCTCACCACCATGAAAAATAGGGCCTGCTCAACTCTGTATCTTTGGGTAGGTACCCATCCATAGTAGTGTGTGTAAATGAACTGACATTGAGGAAGTACATGAGAAATAAACTCTCATTTATCAGACCAATCTTCACATATTTTTTATTACCTTGTGCTCTCTTTTGTGGTGTTTTTGCCTTTTGGTGTAGAGTGGATCTTTTCATATCATTAGCTGACAAAAGATTAATAATCAAAGATTTAAAAACTTTTAAAAAACCCTTAACAACAAAATAAAAACAATAACCCTATAAAAATTTGGGGAGGAACTTAACAGACACTTCCTCAAGAAAATATATAGATGGTTAATAGGGATATGGAAAAGTATTTATTAACATTAACTGTAATGTTTTGAAAGTGTAAATCAAAATAGCAATGAGTTGTCACCTCTATGAGTTTGTAACAAATATAGTAAATATTGGTCTGGTAAATGAGAATGAATTTCACATATGCTTCTGCAATACTACTAATTCATTGATACACATTACTATAGATGGATATCGACCGGAAGACAAGGTTGACAAGAAAAGCCCTATTTTTTATGGTGGAGAAAACAAATTAATGCCTAATTGCATTATAAAACATGCTACAGGTAAATGTTAGGACATAGGCTAAGATCACACTGTAGAAGAGTGCAAGGAAAACTGACTATAGAATCAGTAACTGAGTTACAATCTCAAAGAGTAGGAGTTGACTAGACAAAGTAAAGAAGGAAAGAGCACTGTAGGCAAAGATAATGAGTTTCACCAAAGTGAAAAAGACTTTTGCTAAGGAGCCTAAAATCAACCAGACAAGGTGGTGATAGTGAAAAAGCACCCTCATTCATTAAGGTTGGACAGTCAGAGGGTGCAACGTCTATGGAAAACAATATAAAATGTAACAAAAATTAAAAATAAAGGTACTAGATGACCCAGCAGTTCTACTTTTTGGCATCTGTCCTCAAAGTATAAAATATTAATTCTAAAAGATAAATGTTTACTTATTTTGATTGCAGAACTGTTTTTAGTTACCAAGATCTGGAAATAATCCAAATGTCTAATGGCAGATGAGTAGATAAGTCAAACTGTGATGTGACATGCATACATACATATATATTATATTTATATACACACATTTTTAGATTGAGGCTGGAGCGATAGCACAGAGGGCAGGGTTTACCTAGCACGCAGCCAACATGGCCTACCCGAGTTCAATTCCTCCACCCCTCTCAGAGAGCACAGCAAGCTACTGAGAGTATATTGCCCCCACCACAAAGCCTGGCATGCTCCCCGTGATGTATTTGATATGCCAAACACAGTAACAAGTGTCACAATGGAGACATTACTGGGCCCGCTCAAGCAAATCAATGAATAATGGGAGGACAGTGACAGTGACAGTATATATACACATACATATACACATATACATATACACAAGCATTCAAAATGGAGTATTATTTAGCTTTAAGAAATAGATGAAATCTTGTGTTTTGCTACAACTGGAATGAAATTAGAGTGTCATGCTATCGAAAAAATTGCTGTAGAAGGAAAACTGCTGGATGATTTCACTCACGTGTGATATATAAATATACAAGGCATGAGAATGAACAGTGGACAATAAAGTGAAGCCCTTAGGCTCTGACAACATAAGTGAGGTTACCAAAGCAGGGTGAGGGGGTGTATCGATGGAGTAGACTAGAAGCGACAGAAGGCAGCGATAGAGAGTTTTTCACATTTCAGTGATGGTGGAAATGCTGTAACTTTGTACAGCAAAAATGCAAACATTAAAGCTACTGTAAACCACTATTGTAAACACTACTATAACTTTTGTTATCTCAATTAGCTTTCATATGAAAATAATTTAAATATTATTTAAGAACTAAATTCTTGAAAAACAAAACCCCCTCCACATATCATCTGCATGGTTTTCTTCAAGGCAATTATATTTCAAATGGCCACCTGAGCTTTTCCCCATCAATTCCAACCTCACAGGAAAATATTGAACTCATCTTTTTCTCTAGCACATCTTATTTCAATTTGTGTCATGCTGCATGTAATTAAGGCTTCTTAGAATTCTAGCCTTGTTATTGATTCTCCCTTTTCTTTCAAATCACTCATTATTCACAGAACATAAGGCAAAAAAGAAACTGTAAATAATAATATTAATAACCATAGAAAAATAGTGTATTTCTGCAATAAGCATAATTTCCACACTAACTTATTAAATCAATTTGCTTTTAAAATATTTACCTACATTAAATAGAATATGATTCCATTTTTACTCAAAAATTGTTTGATGTTGAACATTTTACATTTGAAGATTAGGGATTCAAGAAAATATTGACCCTAAGCAAAGACTAAGAAAAACATTCCTTTTTTCCTAGAAGGTGCATTTGTTATATGTTACTAAATAAATCTGCTCACCCACAGATAAAAATAATTACCTTCACTAATGGCAAAATTCTTGCATTCCTGGAACTGTTTTCAGAGTTCAATATTCAGAACACAAAGTTCAGCTTATAAAACTCATCTAGGTGATAAATATTTTCAGTAACTAAGACTTAGGAAAGTAACCTGATCAATTTTACAAGTGAGGTTCTTATAAACTCCCTGCCTTAGCCTAGTGTGTTAATTAGGGTAGTCAGTGCAAACCTGAATCCCGGTAATAATATTAAAATTTTGAAAACCCTGTGTTAATTTCTGAGAATTTGGAAAGGGAGAGAGTAGTGTTAGGAGTACCAAATTAGAGAATTTTGTAATAGTCCACTCATGAGGTAACCATTGTCCCCAGTTCCTACTGAGTTGTCCAGCTTAAGCTGTGGTTCTCAATGCAAGTTGTTGACTGATTGAACCACTGGGGCTATATCTGCATGATGCCAAACATCTGGATATGAGTAAAAGCCAGTCATCCAGATGTTAGGGTTATATGATATGTCACCATTAAAAACTTTCAGTTCATGGATGGTCTTTTTTTTTTTTTGCACTTTTCATCCAGATGCCTCACATTGAGTTAACTCAGCTTGAGCATGTACTCAGAGGCTATTCCTTGCTTTTTAATGAGAGGATGTGTAACTGGGTTACCAATGCTGATGAATCATTGGAATGTGAATGGTGATAGAGAAACAGTTGAAAATAGATATGTGAGAAGTAGTACCAACTGAAAAAAGTGGAAACTTCATATGGTCAGAAATGAATATTATAGTTTTCCTCTTTATTAGAAGAATTTTCATTGGGTTGGGTGTCTCAAGCTTACAGTATTACAGTTCTCTAAGTAACTATTATTTTTTCACATCAAAGCTAATTCCTTGAAAATGTTTCACAGACAATTAAAAGTTAACACCTTCCTTCTGGGCAGTTAAAATTCGATATAAAAGTGAAACACTGTAATACCATATTCAGTTCACTAAAAGTAAATTTAGCTTTCTAAGTAGCTAAATGTAATAAATAATATATATTTATAATCACAATTTTTATAATATCACGGAAAATAAGTAATAGGTGAAATGTATACAAGCTTTTTTCTAAAAATTATCTCTAAAGGAAACACAACTTTTAAATAGAATCAATTTATCATAGAAAACTATGTTTATTAAATCAAATATATTCTACATTAAAATACTGACCTCAATCAGTAAGAAGTGAAAGTTTGACTAATGAAACTTGTTGAATAGGTATTTTTAGTGCATGATCATGATTCAGCTGTAAGTTTAGGGTTTGCTTTTTTTTTTCTTGAATAAATGACTGGCTTTTAAAGTTACACTTCAAATCACTCAGTTGATTTTACATTTTTCAGAATAAGAATAAAAATACCAGGCAAAAAGAGTTATCTATAAAAGAAAGTGACAAGAAGAATTGGCATCATTTACCAAATAATTAAACCCAAAACTCTAGACTTAGTTGTTAATGTAATTGAGAAGAATGTGAATTTGAATCTAAAGAATATTAAATGTAAATTGGGTTTTTTCCCCTACTAGGTTATGAGTTCCCTAATGAAGAGCTGTTCTCTGTATTCTTAGCTCCTACTCCTAATTCAGTCTGATAAAGCATTTAAAATAAATGATCATTGAAAAATTTCCTAAATTTCCATGTAATTTGTACACAAAAGCATACATTATAGAAGTATGTGTTAGTCGTGTGTAATACTTCTATTGCAGGAGCTCAGACTTCTCTAATTGTAGATCAGAGCATCCATCCTGTTTTAAATGTTATAATCTCTTTCAGAAGGACAGGATATATGATATGAATAGCTGATACAAATTTAGAATCAATTCAACATGAAGAAATGAGTATCCGCCTCAAAGACATTTCTTTACAATCACAGGCTTAATAATAGACTAAGTAATAATTGCGTAAAACATTCTGCCAGCATTTGAGAAGCAGAAAGAAAGATTTTATAAAGTCGCTTAAAGAATTTTAAAAGTCTTTCAGACTTGTTATGCTTGAAAGATAAACGTCTTTTACATCGACATATTGCCAACACAAAGCTTCTGAAAACCCTTTGAGAATTACATATAAACAAGAATCATTTCACCCACCTCTGAGTTGGAATGTGACAGCTGGTTAAAGTAAGCATAGCAACACCACACAACAATGTCAAACAGGATGAATAGTTTAAACAATCAAAAATAGAGCATCAAAGTAAAATTGTTCAAATTAGATTTCTTGCCAGGACAGAAAGGTTAAATATTCTGTTCTGGTAAAAAGTCATTAGGAGTCCTTCCAAAAAGATAAAATATTTAAATTTATGAATATTATATGCAATATACAGTAGATAAGATATAACAGTGAATATATTACTTTGACAAAAGTCAAATTAGCCTTGCCTCTGAATTCAACATGTGATTTGACAGTTCAAAAATTATTTAATCACACAGTGGCTTTTGTGTGTTTTTTTCTTTTTGATTCAATTTGAAAAATGCAGGAAACAGTGTGTACTGTAGTTGGAGAATAAGTTGTAAGACAGAGTGACTGTAGTCAAGAACTCAGTTCAAAGATTGAAAGTTATCAAGTTAATTTCCTACTCTAAGATTTATTTTCCCCAGCCTTAAATAAAGTTCTTAGCAGGTAACTCCATAACTTAAGTATTAAGCTAGATATAGTGTGTTATTAAGCTTTCAAATCAATTCCTAATACATAGACTTTACACCATACATAATTGTTTTTACCTGTTTTGGTCCACAGACTTCATAAAAAATACTGGACAGGAAATGATGAGAAATACTTCTGAATATGTTAGTTATTAATAACCAGCTGATCTGATAAGTTGTCAAAGAAGACAAGGTATGCCTTCATAAAGACATGATATATTAATACTTTCTGCCCTAAGTTTGGACCAGGTGGACTCAAGTAAACCATAACCATACCAATTTGTTTCTTTTTTGTTTGTGTTTAGCAAAAATATTTAAAATAAAATGAATTGTTTGAAATTTAATGTAACAAAATAGAATTTTTGATCAAATGCTATAATGTTCATATTATACAGTTTGCTGATTTCAACATATAACCTCTCTATACCATCTTAAGTTTTTGTCTTAATACTTTGATTTAATAATTGAACATATATTTTGAAAATTCTTTCACATAGTAATGAATATATATGATAACATGTTAATGAATAAATATGATAACACCTCATTAGCTTTTAATTTTTTCCTTAGAGAGAAAAGTCTTAGTAATTTTTAAAAATTGTATCAGTGATTGGCACAGTGACCTAAAGTCATATTTCAATCATGTACTCTTCAATCTGTCTAGGTTTAAATGAAAATGGCAGGATAGAGCAGATCATTTTTAGTTCTTAGTTGAGTGTGGTAGGCAAAATCATCCTCTTAAAAATCAATGGATATCAAAGACAGTGTCAAGACTATGGCTCCCCAAAATAATAAAGTGCTAACTAAAACTAAAGTCCAATTGCTACTCTAATCCTATCCGGAGGCTAATTCTTAAAATCATAGCTATTGAGTTTCATGTGTTATATTTACTGTGGCACTTGGGAACCTTGACAAAGGACTGAGTATTTCTGGCATATTCATCCTAACCCTACTCATTGAGCCATGTCATTTGTTTGTAAGTTACAAAAAATATTTTTATGTGTATGTAGTATAATTTTTTCAGCTTTTTATATATTCACATTAAATCCAGTAAAAAATAATAAAGATATATAAATATTGAAAACAAACTTATTTTAAAAATTTTTATTAGTGAAACACCATGAAGTACAGTTGTAGACTTACAAATTTTTGTGCTTGGGTTTCAATTA
>JAOXYA010000005.1:21807315-21818663 GCA_028565675.1 Sorex palustris | reverse complement strand
GTGGGTTGGGAGAAGGTTTGGGGTTAGACTCAGTGGTGCTCAGGAGTTTCTCCCATTGATCACTGAGAGTGAAATCAAAGTCAGCAGCATAATAATTCATACCTAAATGAAGCTAATCTAGCATGAGTATTCCCTCTGTAAGGTACATCACAGACTTCTTGGTAAGACATCAGAACTATGGTGTAACTCTAAATAGAAATATATATATGTATATACATATATATATTCAAAAGTACATGCAGATGTTTGACAATCATGGCACTAGATTACTATAATAAAACAGTAGTTCTTAGGGATCAGAGCAATAATACAGCTGGTAGCATTTTTTACAGTTTATCACTTGAAACAAAAAAAGGCTGAGTGTTGCCTTAATTGAGATTGTGCCCATTCTTATGAGGTGACTATTCTTTTTTAAAACTCAGAATATGAGTGAATAACCACTCAGTGGGAGAATTTACAAGTACCAAGCCAGTGGATTTTAAGGATTGATTGCGTAAGGATCACTTAAGGAAGCTGCAGAATAAAAAATAGCACAACAGTCTGGCAATCCCTAAAACCTCTACTGGCACACCACTACCAATCTATCAAACTACACCTGTCTCAAAGTGGAATTTTCCATTTCATTTTACCTTTATTTCCTCATGTTGTATTAAATTCAACTTCTGTTACAGGAACCGTTTGGGACTGTGACCTAAATAATCTCTTAGTTCTTATTCGTAATGAGACATGATCCCTAATTTGTAAACATAAAAGAACTTGATAAAAAGAAAGAGTAAGGGAAAAAAAGGGTGTTTGCTTTGGGCTATTGCCAGCTATTCTCAAGGCTTACTCTAGGCTTTGTGTTCAGGGATCCGTCTTGCAATGTTGAAGACTGAGGCTGGAGCAGCTTCCTGCTAGTAGATAATCACCTTAGACACTAAAATATTGCTCTGGCCCCAGTAAGAATGTTTTTTTGCAGGGGGCTGAGGGGGTGTACGTTTACCCAGCTCTGCTCAGAGTGACTCTGGCTTTGCACTCAGGGATCACTTCTTATGGTGCTGGGCTACCATACATACATTTCAGGGGATCAAAGATGTCAAGGACCTCACCTGCTGTACTCCCTCTCTAGCCCATGGATTTTTTTTTTAACTGCTGATTTAAGGTTGCCTTCCATAAGAGTTCTTTTTTCAAGCTCATTCAGTCAAGGACTAAATAGAAATCCAAAAGTAATGGTTTTGTTCTCCATTTCCTCGAAGAATTCAAAGGGAACTGAGCCAAGCGAGTAAACAAACATAGTTAAATGCACTTTGTTCAGGGTCTAAATATATATATGGTTGTTTCTACAAAGGGGGTAAGTAGGTGTCCTTTCAAAGACAAGAGAGAGAACACAATCAACTATTTATCAGTGCACACAAACCGCATCACATTGCTGCTAAGGATAAATTTTCAGTTGGCTTGAATTATCCAGCTTGCCTAGGGCCTTCCTCTTCTATTCTTCATAGTTGTTTCTTTATTTGTCCTGAAGAGTATGATGGCTCAATCACCCAAGAAGGAGAGAGGGGGGGTGCATAATAAACCCTTAGGGGAAATTCAGCTTTGACTAAAAGAATGCTTTGGTACTGTCCATCTGATATATTTTGACATATTTTTCTTAACACAAACAAGTAAAATTCAAGTACTTTTTTAGTTTTGCAACCACGCAATGGATCCTTCAGACCTGAATTTTTCTTATCCTCCCTATGCTCCTCATCTGCATACATGGTTAAGGCTTGCGGGGATGCTGTTGAGGCTTGTGGGCTCAGGGGGAAAGTGAGTACTAATATCTTTTCAAGATTCTGATCTCTATTCTTTTGGATAAGCACCCAAAAGTAGAACTGCTGGACCCCATGGTAGTTTCATTTTCAATTTTTAATTTCAAGAAACATTCATACTGTTTTCCATTACAACAGTGCCAATTTGCTTTTCTACTAACCATATGTAAAGATTCCAATTGCTCTACATTCTTGCCAGTGCTTATTTTTTTGTTGAAGCTAAATGAACTAAGACATTTACAGAAATATAAAAGGATGAGTGATTTCTTTACATAAGGGAACTAAAATAATTTACCAAATCAAAGACAGAAATGGTAGTTTCAAAGGAAGCAAAAAAAAATGAATGAACAATTGACAAGTTCATAAATAATGGACATAAAGTTTCAAATGAACAAGATCAACAATTTCTAGAGATCTACTACTAACATTACTAACATTTTATGTTTTGTCACTAATGATATATACTTAAATTTAATATGTCTTTCAGATTAAGTGTTCTTGCTACAGTAATTATTTTAAAAAATAGATTAAGGGAAACAGATTTTGATTTGGGGGTCAAGCTTAGCAATACTCGTGTTCAGAGGTGTTCCCTGTGATGCTTGGGGGCCCACAGAGATTTGGGTCTGCAGGGCTGCCTCATATAGAGCATGCACATAGAGAAGGCCCTTTGAGCCTTCTCCCCATCTGTGAAAATTCCTTTTTTAAAAGTTAACTGGCGAGGTGATTGTTTTATGATACGCGTTGCAATGCTCCTTTGAAGAAAAGGAAACAGAAAATGTTCACTTAAACCCTAAGATATATCTAGAGTTTTGCAAAAAAAAAATTCCAAGTACATTCTCATAAAATTTAACCGATTCTTTTTGTTTTTCTTATTTGGGAACCACACTCGGTAATGCTCAGGGCTTATACGCAGCTCCAAGGTGGGGATCAAGCAACCAAATATGTCAAGGATTGAAGTCGGGTCAATTCTACCAGTTCTACTAAATCCACTGCTCCAAATATTATGAATTTTTAAATGAAAAAAATTGCTAAATAATATTTATAGAAACGTCTGTCATTATATCCATCTCTGCAAATCTCAAAAGTCAAAGTCATAGTCATAAAGTTGAAGATATAATACTTCTAGTCAACACTTGATTTTTTTTAATGCTAAAATCGAGTCAGCTGCCTTAGACATAAGGTTCAAGATGACATGGCAAATCAATTTCGAGAGTCAACTCACAATACTTGACCTCTCTGCTCTAATTATAACCAGAATGCTCTAAATAACCTCAGTCCACCTGCAATCTGCATGACATTTTGTATAAGTTGGTACCACACAAAGATGAGGGGGGAAATGTAGAAAAGAATCACATTACTGCTGCAAAACAACACAGCAAAATAAATGATGTGGAGAAAATTTAACAGGCTGTTTACACTTAACCCCTAAGACATATCTAGAGTTTTTCAAACATTTCAAGATGCCATTTTAGGATGGAGGCATTTGAAATTTTTGTCTTGAAGAAAGGTCTTCTGCTTGTCTTTTTTTTTTCCAGTTGCCAGGAAGCAGGCATGTGTTTTCATTAGGGATATTGTTGGAAGATCCCCACAAAAGAAAACATCTGCATCATTATCACTACTGTCAGAAAAATTCTCTGGCATGCAAAGCAGTGAATGCCGCTTGTCTTAGGCAGCAGAGATGCTAACTCATTAAAAAGCCCAGACCTGAAAATGAACTAAACTTCATTTAACTTTTGGAAGTGGATATGCCAGGTTTAATTATGGAATAAAAAAGAAAGATACCAAAATGCAACTGTTTCCATGTAAAAATATTTCATATTTTCTCTCTGAAAGAGAAAGTAGGTCAGTATTAGAAACGTGAAAGATGATTTGAATCTGAATGCATTATTAACCTGTCCTTAGGCATGACAAAAACTTGCATTTGTATTTCCATATCCTTGAAATGAAATCTCCTAAAAGTTAGAAGGGGAAAAATCACACTCGAAGTGCTTCATTACCACCTACCCTTAATCAGGCAAATGCTATCCATTCAGGTTGATGCAAAAAATTCATCTCAATCATTGATTATTCCTATCACTTTGCACATCATTTTATCAGAGATAATTGTCAGCATAACTCAACATTAGAGAAAAAACAGTGTTGTGACTGCTGTTTCAAAATCTATACCTCCCTCTCTTATGTTATTTTATTTTTAATTAATGAATTAATTTTTAAAAGACAGGCACCATGATTTAAAATGCCACTAAAAATAGTTTCAGGCAAGCAATGTTCAGGTGTCTTATATACCTTCCCATCATACTCTTACTGCTAATGTAAAAAATGATTCTGAAATATTTTCATTAAAATAAAATATTTTAAAGAAATCTCAGGATTTATCTTGTGGTCCAGGAGTGGATAATTAGATATCCTACATTCTCCCCATATGGGCTACACTAGCATGCGACAGGACAAATGGAGACTTTACTGACATCTGCTCGAGGAAATCGATGAGTAACGGGAAGTCAAGTGATCAAGTGATCATTAAAAGAATATAGGGCCAGAGGGAAACTACAGTGGATAGGATGCAAGCGTTGCAGGAGTAAGTCCTTAAGCATCTCTGGGTGGCTGACTCTCAGATCCCCTAAAAAAAAATAAGAATGTACCTTCACTTTTCTCATCTATTAAGCAAATTCTATCTCTTTTATAAAATTAAGCTCTAAACTTACCTGACCAATGCTATGCAAGACCCACTTTTCTGTCAATATTCAAGTTTATTTATTATTCAAATATTTATTATACTACTATCTGATAAAATTGGGATAACTATAATTACCTGTTTTTTTCTGTTTAATTTTTATATAATTATTTTTGTTGTTTACAATACTATCAAAACTGGTTTTTCATGGACATCCTGCTAACATCACACCCAAATCAAGTTTTTATTACCCTACTCAGTGATAACTATCTATGAAGAAATAAAGACTATGAAAAAATAAGAAATTAACATATAGTCTGAGAAATGGGGAGGTTCAAAATTAGCTGAGTTTGGGGAAAAGAGAAACTGTACAATAGGTATGGCATTTGCCTGCACTTGGCCAACCCAGGTTCTGTCCCAAGCAACTCTTACAGTTCCCTGAATCCCATTAAGAATGATTCCTGATTGCAGGTAGGAGTAAGCCCTGAGCATAGCCTTGAACCAAAACAAACAAAAAATGGTAACTGTATGCTATGAATATCTTCTCCCAACCTGGAAACTGTCTCTGACAATAGTAAAAAATCATAATTTAATGCCATTACAAATATGGGGAGAATGTAGGATATCTAATCATCTGCTTCTGGGCCACAAGGTAATCCTGAGATTTCTTTAAAATCAAGAGCCCTGAATGCTTTTATAAAAGTGGGGACAAGCTGCTGACCCCTTGCTCTTAAACAAGGGCATAAAGTGAAGAGTCACTGTATTATAATCTCCTATTCAAAAGTTGGAAAAGAATCCTTCTTCTCCAAATAAGGGACACACAGCTTTTCAAGAACAGAAAAACATTTCTACCATAAATGGCTTAAGTTTGGGAATTCACTGTGAACCTCCGGGTTTTTTGGCTGTACTCAAGTGACCGTATGTACCAAATTTAATATAATAACAATTAAATCCCAAACAAAAAATAAATTAACTAGCTTTATCTGAATTAACCAATGTTTTTTAAAAAAGTGTGTGTGTATGTGTGTGTGTGTGCGGGGGGAGGCTGAATGTGTCTTTTTCAAAGATATAAAATAGTCACCAATACTCGTTTCTATTATGCAGACATAATCTCAAAGATAAAATTCAATACGGGTGAAAACATTCTCAATTTTATTTAATTTTCCTAAGCGTCATGCAATTAAATGTATACTAAGCTTTAGGAAAGGAAATAATCAGTAAGACTACTCTATGGAAAGTAGCAGGCACTTGATTACATTTGAATTTGCTTCAGTTAGATTTCTAATTCACAGACTTAAAGTTTCTTTCAAAACTATAAAAGCCTTTTTCTGAGTCTTATACTTTCATTTTGTTTGTTTTTTTTTATCCATTGTAGTTACTCATAAAAAATGATGTTAGTTTCATTTTTTTTAGTTTAAATTCTGTTGTTTTAGTTACAAAGCAGTCGGATAGAAATAACAAAAAATATAATTCGAAATGGCTCAAACCAGATGGTACCCAAGTGTTGTTCCATATTGAAACAACCTGGAGATCCTTAAAATACACTGATGTCTTGGCTCCCACCCCAATATTCTGATCAAATTTCAGTGAAGTGAAACCTGGGCAGAAGAATTTTTAAAAGCTCTCCGGCTGATTCTCACGTGGCACACAATTTGGGAACCACTGACTCAAACACAGAGGGTTGCTAATAATATGAATGTTTATGGGAAGGCGAATCGAGAATTAGTTCCGAGATTTAATCTTGCCATCAAAGACCAGACTTGTATTCTTCTGGAATACCTAGAATGTCAGCTCAGTCTGGAGGTTTGTTTCTCCTTAAAGTCCTCAAAAGTCTGTCAGACTTCTAAAAATCACATCAAAACATCACAATACACAGTAGAAAAAATGACATTATCAGCTTTCATGCCTCTTTTAAAAACCTATATTTTTTTCTGGGAAATCATAGTTGAATGATTTTATAATTCTAGTCATGTTACATTGCCTAAATCAAGGGTCCCCAACCCACTTCAGATTTAATCTGTCAGATTTCCCTTCCAGGCTGAGTCCAGGATCATTCTTCCCTGGGGAAAAGGGGAAGAGAAAGGGAGTGTAGGAATACGTAGCACTGTAGCCCTGTCCTTCCATTGTTCATTGATTTCCTTGAGTGGGCCCAGTAATGTATCCATATTGAGAATTGTTGTTGGCATATTGAATACATCACAAGTAGCTTGCAGTGTGGGCGAGGCACTCTAGGTAGTTTGCCGGGCTCTCTTAGACGGGCGGAGGAATTGAACCCGGCTTGGCCCGGCCAACTGCACGCAAGGCAAACGCCCTATCACTGAAGCCACATTCCTGTGAAGTAGAGAGAAGGGAGAGAAACTGTATGGTAAGAAACCTGGAATATCTGATCTGCATTTTTTTCTTCTATGTTCTGCTCCACAGTCAGCTATCTACCTGGTATCTACCTGGGTAGGCTCCTCTTAATGCAAGACTGTGAACTCTCTCTCTCTCTCTCTCTCTCTCTCTCTCTCTCTCTCTCTGTCTCTCTTGCCTGTCTCTGTACTTTTTCTTTCTCTCTCTCCTTTCTTTCACTCTCTCTTTCTCTTTCCTCTGTCTTTGTGTCTCTCTGTGTCTCTGTGTCTTTGTCTCTCTGTCTCTCTGTTTCTCTCTCTTTCTCTCTCTCCCTCTCCCTTCCTCTCTCGTATCCCTCTCCTTGTACAAGCATTTTGCTCCATAAAAAGAAAACATAAAGATGTCAGAGCTCAGAGGAACGTGAACTGGAAATGATCCCATTCTCGAAATATGCTTCCTTGATAGTAAGGTCTTATTATAGTAACTCGCAATTCTTTTCGATTTACACTTTGCTAGTATTTACAGCCCATCTCTTTCAGACTCAGAAATGTGTAAAAATATTTTCTGCAGCATGTGTTTTTATAACACCAATTTAATATACTATTTCAATTTTCAAGTAAGAATTCTTGATTTGGAGACCACATGAAAATACTTATCTCTGAAATGTTAGTCTATTGACAAAAGAGTAAAGAAAAGGCTAGTAGCAGTTATTTTAAGTCTCCCACAGTGAAATAATGAATGGTTAGCAACTTGCCTACACCTTGGTGGCATTTCTTCTCTGTGATAATGTTGAAGTTTCCTCCCACGAGAGTTTAATGGTAATTATGCGAGGCCATCTGCCTCCTACCAAGGTAATCATTCACTAAGTTCTTCCTACATGTCAGTGTTTGCATACTCAAGAATAAAGAGCTTCCGTCCCCGCTGCTTGGAGAGGTATGCCTTCAAGACAGCTGTGTATTCTCTGTCTTTTAAGTTTAAATTGAGGTCAACATGCTGGGAAATTTTCAGAGTTCAGCGAGTTTCTACTATGTCATTTAACTATCCCTTGAACAAGACAGCTTAGGAATGCTCCTTACCTAACTGCCCAGAAGACATACTGCTCATGTTTCATGAACTAAACGAACAAATACAACCTATCGGAGATCACTAACCTAACCGCCAATACTTAACTCTGGGCTGCTTCCAGGAGGGACTCCTATCAACCATCATCACTATCAGGTAGCAGCTGGACAGGCTTACCTTGAGGAAATCTTAGAATACAGACTATACTCTAGTGTCAAAACCCCACCCACTGCATCTCAACTGTTCTACACTAACACTTTAGAAACTGAGGAGGAAGGCGATGCCCAGTCTAAACAAGGACACACTTTCCAGCAAGGAGCTGCAAAGTGAAGCTAAGGTGGCTAAGCCTTTAGCATAGGTGAAGAACAGACATTATCAACGTTCCATGTAAACTGAGCTGTCTTAATCTTTAGAACCTTTCTAAAGATGTCACGCAGTTCAAGAGACAAAAAAAAAAAAATCACAAAGCTCAAGGATTATTGGATTTTTGGAGACCAAGTCAAAGGGAAGGAAATAGAGAATAGAATTGCACAAGAAAGGTCCCTCAGAGTTAACATGTATGATATAACGACTTTATTTCCTAAATAAAGTCTTGCATTAAAAGAAGATTATGTATATTGAATTGCACCGTCTGACAAGATGTTTTTAGAAGTTACTTCCCCAACATACAATGTAGATCAACAAGACTAATTACACGGAGGCTGCTCTTTCTTTGAGGACACATCCCAGACTACACTCAAGACCCCACAGACCCCTTCAGGAGCCTCTAGGGCCAAGCCTGGGTGAGAGAGACAGAGGCCTTGCTGTACTCTCTCTCCTGGTTCCACCAAGCCGACTGCTTTTAAAATCCAAATAGTTTTACATATTCAAATTAGGCATCATATTTAGGAAAGCTGTGCCTTTACACATTCTTTATGTATATCAATACGAAGCACACTGATAATTAGTTCAATAAGTATATGCTTCTCTAAAATGAAAAATACTTCTTTCCTAAAAGGAAATCAATAGTTGTGAACATCTGAACATGTTTGGTATTTGGCAATGAATCAACAAAATAGCAAGATAGAGGTTAGCTTCGAAACATCTTTCTCATCTAATCATTTCTTACTAAGCAATCATTGTGGAATAGCTTTCCTAAATAAATTTAAGAATTTATTGGTCAAAATATTTCTAATATCTTGCTACAAAATTAACAAATGCAAATATTTTATCAGTGGAAATTCAATAGAAGAAAACTATCATTTTATTTACAAACTGGAAATATTTTATCACATATAACCAGTCTATATATTTTCTCAACATTAGATTATTACAATTATTAGATAAAGGTAGAAAAAATATCCTGAGTTTCTTTTAGATTATTTTTCCATCGAAATTCTTGTTCATGAAAATATACTTGTATTGTCATCTTGTTTTATTATGGGGACATTTTGATATGTCTTTGTATTTGTCAATATGATACTATTAAGCCACAATTGTAACTATAGTTAATTTCATGTTTTTTATTTTTAACATGATGATGATTAAACTGAAGGTTAAATGGACACTTCATTATTGAAGTTTCTTCTTTTTTTGATAAAATCTGAGTGCCATATGTGTTTCAATGGTTCTATTACTTTCAGTTTTTAAATGATAGAGATTGCGAATTTCTCCCTCAGCTGTAATAATGTGACAAAATTAATTAAGGCAAATGAACATTCTAAATGAACCTTTTCATCTTAACTATTGCTTGAATAATTACCTATGCTTGACGAGGTATTTTGCATGAAATATCAACAATGTGATTTGAATTACACTCATAATTACAAACCCTTCAACCATAATAATTAATAAATTATTGTCCTCTCATGAGACTACCTTCAACTTTCAAATATTATCAAAAATTTCTTTTAAACCATTACAGAGTCTTCATGATTTCTTCCAAAGACCTTGAATTTCTTCCAAACTTATTATTTGGCTATCTCAATTTTTACTTGTTACAGAAATTCAAATAGCACACATCTTTGCCACATCTGGAGGAAAGACATATTTTACAGCTTTTTTTAAAAGTCTAACCTACTTAGCCTATTTCTAGCAATTCTAATTCTCTCAATGCCCTGTGGTGGGTGGTTAGATTCTATCCTGGACACAGAAGTAATTAATATCCCATCTGTGAGGTAATTGAATGATTCTCAGAGATATTTTAATATAATCAAGTTACAATTCATTTTTTACAATAAGGAGTCAACAGTACCTGCAGTTGAGCAGGTGGTTATAGAGGATATTTAGCCAAATCGAGCTTTAATCAGCATCCCTGGGAGGAAGGATTCATTCATTTCATGGCAATGCCAGTAGCCTGACCCACACTGACCCTTGTGCGAGCTTATATTCCTCAGATTGGTCAGATATAAGTGTTTAGAAAGATGTGTGTGACATGGTTGTTCTTTTCTGACGGCATGACTATTGATATTCCCAGGTGGGTAAGACCTGAAATTGTTCAGGAGGGTATGTGAAGAAAAAAATATCAAGGAATCAGAAAAAGAGAAATTATCTGCTCCACCAGGGATTCAGAAAGACAAATTTCACTCTTTTCCTGATCTGAAAGACAACTTTGTTGCATTTACCACCTACCCACTGTAATCTAGGTGACTCTTCTGTAGCTCTCTAGATCACCAGGATTTCCAACACTGCCCTTGGCTCATGAACCACTTGTCCAGGGGTAAGACTCGGGAGAGGAAGAGGAAGCATCTTTGCTAGCACCGAATCCTTCTGGGAATCAAAGTTATTGGTTTGTTGCATAGTTTTTGTTGCTGCTTCAGTTGGTTCTTTGGTTTGTTGATATTTATATGCCTTTTGAAAGGTGTGTTGTTTCTTACCTATGAAATAGGTCTCAGTACCATATCTAACCACTCAAGTTCTAGCAAATGGGGAAAAGACATTAAAGTACTTTGGAGCTGGAATTTTTGCATTACCACAACTGTGAGATTAACTTCTGCTATCCTCTGGGAAATAATAACTGGGAGAAATAAGGTTCCAAAAGTTTCCAAATATCAGGCTTAATAAACATTTTCAATCTTTTATTACATGGTACTTAGGTAAACCTGGGAAGGACAAGTAGTTTTGCACACAAGGTTACTGTTAAAAGATTCATTCTCTTTTTACATCATAGATAAGCCTTCACCTAAAAATATGTGCCAGGATTCTACTAATAACCTACTGACAAAACATTACAGACATGAGAGTAGACATGCATTTTTATGTAAGAACCTTAGGGGCTGGAGCAATAGCACAGCGGTAGGGCGTTTGCGTTGCACGCAGCCAACATGGCCGACCCGAGTTCGATTCCTCAGCCCCTCTCGGAGAGCCCGGCAAGCTACCGAGAGTATCTCACCTGCACGGCAGAGCCTGGCAAGCCACCAGTGATGTATTCGATATGCCAAACACAGTAACAACAAAGTCTCCAATGGAGACGTTACTGGGCCCGTTCAAGCAAATCGATGAACAACGGGAGG
>JAOXYA010000005.1:21743752-21757151 GCA_028565675.1 Sorex palustris | reverse complement strand
GCAAACCCGAGTTCGATTCCTCCGCCCCTCTCCGAGAGCCCGGCAAGATACCGAGAGTATTAGATATGCAAGACACAGTAACAACAAAGTCTCCAATGGAGACGTTACTGGGCCCGCTCGAGCAAATCGATGCTCAACAGGAGGGCCTTTACTTTTATATATATATACATATATGTAGACATATACTGTTTTCTAATTGCTCATTTTATAAGCAAATAGATGTGTTTTAAATTTTTAAATCAGTTTTATTCATATAAAATTAATTTCATTAAAATGTGAAAACCCATGTTCATAGGAGCAAAGAGAAGAGTATTGAGATTCTGACCATAGTCTAGAAAATGGATCTTAGAATCTGAAGTGAACTATTTTGTACACTGAAGAGTGTCCTGATTTTTAAAGACTTTTGAGTTCTTTTGTAAAAATTTTTATAAATAATTACTCTATTACTGAGTGACCAATCTCTCAAGGGGAGATACTGATTATGTAACTAAATCGTGATTTCAAGATCAAACAAATCTAATTTAAATGATTTTTGTGTGTCAGTTTCTATATTTAGTGTCTATGTGAAGATCCCACGTTCATAGGAACCTCACAGCTATTTCCTGTGCGCTCAGACAATATTTGTACAAAATTTACAATGATCCATATAAGCAAGTTCACTACTCCCTCTTGTGGTAGACTATCTTTTGAAGATAAATTACAGATCAAAAGTCACTAAATAGAAATGCTTAAATGTAGAGTTTAAATTGATTGTTAAACTATATGTGACTAGAAAACAAAGCTTAAACAGAGAACTGGAAGTATTTTTTTATTGACAATGGAGAGGATTGCTTTTACCATTACCTTTGACTGAATCTGTTCAACAAAAATGGACATCAAAACAAATGTACGTGCAAACATAGCAAATCAAATACAAAAATGAAATTACTAATGACAGGTCTTGCGCTTAATAAGATCAAGCAGCAGAAAATCAGCAGTTAAATAAATGGTTTTAGTAAATAGATCTTACTTTAAAATCTCCCATATAAACAAAGAATAAACAACAGTAACACCACCAAATAAAGCCACAGGGAAGAGATTACTCTTCTATACTTTTGTACACTATATATGTTATTCATTCTGTCTTTCATTTAATTCCTCTGATAAGACTGACTTCAGGGAAGTCACAAGGCCATCTTGGCTAAAAGCTTATAACATTAGACATGAGTCTGACTAATGCCCTGTTACATTGACAAAAGGGAAGAGTTTCTGGGGTTTTGCTTTTTCCAGTTGAAATGAGCCTAAGACTCTGCAGTGGTTGACATTCACTGAACAGTTGCTGCTGGCAGTTTAAGGTATTTGAATGAAGATGTGGTTCTTAGTAAAGAAGGTTTTTTTTTTCTTTTGTCCACGAGTAACAAGAGATGTTTTTTCTTTATAAATTTTTCTTTAAATAATTGCTTTGAATTTTGTAAACAGTTTGGTTTTGTTTTATATTGAAAAGGAGAGCAAGCTATCACAGTGCTATTTCTAAAGATATAGGACATCCCTGATTGCCTTTAAAGGTCTATTTTTGGCTCCAGTTCCAGGTTAAATCATTCTTTTTTTTCCTTTTTTCTTTTTTTCTTTTTTTTTATACATGATCAGAGGCAGGTTTTCAGCTTTAAGTATTGACAGACTTGAAGGAGAAACATATAGAAGCATAAAACATGCTCCCGGGAAACATATTGATTTAACTGTTACAATTCAAAAACTGTAAAAATGGTGGAATGGTAAAATACAAACAGTACTTGGAATTTTCAAATGTTTGCACTCAAGACTCCATGAACCATATATTTTATTTTTTAAAAAATCATATTTATATCCATTTACATAAGACTTACACATTTAAAAAGAAATACACAGTAATACATAAATGCCTAGTATATTACAATAAAACATGAAAAAACAAGTGGCTCCATTTAATAAAAGCATCTGTTGTACAGAATTTATGATGTGGATGATGCTTATTATTCAAATGACATAAGCATTTTCTTACAATTGTAGTAAACTAATCAAACGTAAGTTCTGACTCCCCCCACCCCCCAATCACATCTTCAGCTTAATAAACCATCATGTGTTTTTTTCCTTAGAATTGAATCTTCACAAAGGTTTCCACTGCTCGTTTTCTTAGATGGTAGTGCACTTTAGGTAGAGTAGACTGAAAAGACGACATCTAAAACACATTTAATAGACATCATTAGTTCACAGAAAGACCAGTGATAAAAATCTTCTCTGCTACTGTTGGGGACCTCACATGCACCCGCCCTACTACTGTCCTAGAAGATCATGCATAAGATTTCCTTTAGCATCTCATCAATAGCCAAATGTTGTTATTAGCATTTGCTCTCCTACAATTTGGGTCAGACAAGCTTAAAAACAATAAGTTACTCAATTTGGTTGATTGTAAAGGAATTCACAGAAAAATGTCAGCAGTCCTTGTGAAAAAATTCTGGTTTGTTCATTAATAAACTGATTTGAATTGACCTATTCCTTGGAATAGGTATGTAGGGTCTCACTGGGTTTTTTCCAGGTATGCAGGAGCTATGTAGGATTATTATTTTATTATTTAAGCTTCTTCTTGACTTTTTCTCTAAACAATCGGTTTCTTGTTTAGTTGCTGTTCTTGAAGAATAAAGAAAAATACAGGATGATTTTCTTTGCACCATAAATTATATTAGACAAACTGGATGCTTTTTATGAGGATCATTTATAAGATCTACTATATAATGTCTGATATTCAATGATTGTCAAATAGTGGTAGCTGTACTTACAATACAATTAAAAGGTTAAGTAAGATCCATGAAAATAAACATATAAGCTAGAAATTAGAAAATATATGGAAAATGAGAAAACAAGCTATTATGCTTTGTAAATTTTGAATTTGTTTCCAGGTTGAAAGCAAGAAAAACACTTTTTCCTTATATTGTCTAGTGAAACAAAATCTGAATATTAGAGGCTCATAAAAATCTTTCTGCAACTTAAGCAATCAAAGATTGTATAAATGCTTTTGTTGTTTTGATTTTAGCTTATTTTGTTTTTGAATCTCCCCCAGCAGTGTTCTGGGACTCTGCCTTGGACGTTGCTCGGGGCCAAGAAACTGTGCAGGGCCTCCTATAGGAGGCCTCCTTCACACCAAGCTCAAGCCATAAACAAATACGATTGGTAGCAATAGCAACAAGGCAACACACTAAAATTAATGACAGTATAAGTAATAGCAATAAAAATAGCAGTTGAAGACACTTTCAATAACTTTAGACAGTTTAACTTTACAAACATATTTTTTTATATTTCCTGATAATCACCATTGCTTCTCTACCTTCCATTTTAACAAATAACTCCTCAGCTGTTTACTTGAGGCCAATTTCTCAAAATAGCTCTGCCAGAGTAGGCAGGTGAGATACATTTAGGGGGTTAGGCATGCAATTAGATGGGATCTCTAGTCACCACAGAATGTTTGCACAGGTAGGGAAACTGCCAGAATCAAAGCACGCTGATATGTGGGATCTCAAGCTCACAAGTGGTGTGTGCATGCACATGTGTGTGCGTGCGCGCGCGCACACACACACACACAACGAACAAAAACCCATAATTCTCAAATATAGGGCCGGCTGCAATAGCACAGCGGTAGGGCGTTTGCCTTGCACGCAGCCAACATGACCAACCGGAGTTCGATTCCTCCGCCCCTCTCGGAGAGCCCAGAAAGCTACTGAGAGTATCTCACCCGCAGGGCAGAGCCTGGCAAGCTCCCTGTGACATATTAGATATGTCAAACACAGTAACAACAAAGTCTCCAATGGAGACGTTACTGGGCTCGCTCGAGCAAATCGATGATCAACGGGAGGGCCTTTACCTTTACCTTATAGTGCTTGATGGGGGTTGGAGGGTGCTACCTGCTTTGTGTTAGGTCTTTCATCCTGAGGAGATAAGACCAGCTGAGAATACAGGGCTTTCCTATCCTAAGACACATTACAGCAGAAAAAAATTATGAGAACACTCAATATTGAGACATAGAAAAACAGTCAGATAAAAACTCAGAGAGCAAGTTTGAAGAACTGTTACCCACTTCACGGGCCAGTCAGCTCTGAACTTTATTTATGTGTCCTATTTTCCTTCATTCTCTTCTAAATAAAATCTGCTGGTTTTTGTTTTGTTTTGTTTTGTTTTGTTTTTTTGCCTTGGGTCTCCTGAGTGAGTTCTTTTTCAGGAAGGTAGCACCAAAATAGGATAATGTGGCGACTTTTCCAGGTAACAGTTTTAATTCTAGAATCTCTGCACACACCTGTTGGATTTGATCCCTGATGCCTGATATGGTCCCCCAGATCCCATCAGATGTGATCCATGAACACAAACCCAGAAGTAACACCTGAGCAAAACTGGGAGTGAACCAACCCTCTCTTCCATCAATAAACGTTTCTTTGAATCTAAAACATTACAGGACGTATTCCAGATATTTCCTCCGATCTTCCCTACCTTCCTTTCTTAGAACAGTGAATGAAACCTTGACAGAATCATTTTCGTAAATTATGGATTCTATGACCTCCAACCTTCAAATTTTTACCTTTTTTTACCCTCACTTGTTCCTCCCAAGTGAGGAGAAGAAACACTTTCAAATTTATATTCAAAGAGACCACTAGATAATCTAATCTCGTTTTGCCCATCTTTTCAAGGACTTTGCCCTACTTCTTATTGATATAAGTTAAATGAATAACAAACCCATTCCTGCACAGTACTGGGACAATCTCATCAAAATTTGGCTATATCCCTTTCAAACAAAATTGTAAATAAAAACATCAACAAGGATAATATCCACTTTGTTCTTTTTTATAACAATAACCTTATTTTTTTCTTTGAGACATAAGTTAAAGTTGACTAGTTCCATGTCTGCTACTAAATCCAATATGATTAATAGCATTAAGCATCACCACTGCAGTCTACACTTGATTATTTCTCTTTCTGGAAAACATGAACAAATCGTATCCCCAATGACAGCATCCCCCTCTGGTTCTAAATGAGCTTTCATTCCATTCCTCATTAAGACCATCTGTTAGTTGCACCTTTTTAGACAATTCTTTAAATGTGTGATGTTTCCAAGGAAAAAGTTCTAGGATTTTTAATTAATTAAAAAATAGTTTTTAATTAATTGAAAAAATTAATCAGATTTTTTCAGGTAAAACCACCTTTATTTAGGAGAAGGTAGGGGAATTTGATCCTACCTCATTGAAATTTCTACAGAGATTTTAAGCTGATTGGGTTAAGAGTTTGCTGTGGAATTTGATAGGTATTAAATCTGAATAATAGATAATATTATTGAATAATATATAAATAGTATATAAATAATATATGACTATTTTATTCATAAAAATAATTTTTATGAATTTTAGTTCATAAAAATATTTTTTATGAATTTTAGTTCATAAAAATACAGAATCTCACATGAGCATCACTTAAAATATTTCCACAAATATATGCAATTTGGAGACTTTGTTAAAGGCAATGATCGGTATTTAATGACAAAAATGTTAATTCAAACTATTCAAGGAAAATAGTGAAAAGTAAGTTTTAGCTTCAGAAAACTTTCTTTTGTGAATCTCTGAACATTTAAACTTTTCAATACAAAAATCACTGAGAAAATGCTTTAAATGCAATTATTTTATTGCTAATAGTCTGTTCTCTTAGAATGCATTATAAAATGATTTAAAGAACAATGAATTTGTTCTATCAAATTCTTACCAAAAATCCCAAGTGCTTTTTTTTTTATCTTTTTAGTGAGCAATTTATCTTAAAGAGGTTCTCTAATAAGATGGTAATGCAAACTGGGGGCAAAGTTTACCTAATAATTCATTGTATTCTTGTTTTCACAAATTATAAGCAAAAGGTAATTGAAATAATGGTTCTTGAAATTTTACTATCTTTTACGATGCTATACTAAGTGGACTTTTTCAATGAAGATATGTATGTCAGATTACTTAATATTTTTGACTTGAAGTAAACTCTAAATTTCGAATAGCATGACTACTGTATAATATAATGGAAAAATGGCTTCTTTAATTCATGCAGTCAACCATCCTGCTAGAAAAAAACTGAACGTAAATTATATTTGCTTGCTCAACTAACTCCAGTGTGAAGTGCAGGAACGGGGTGGCCAGAAGAACTTAATAGGCATAGCCAATATGCAATACTTCTTTATATAATCACTCTTAAGACAATAGAGGACACAATTATTCCATATTCTGCAAAATAGCATAACTATTGTTCTTATTATCTTTCCATAGATTGGGAAAACAGTGGCGTAACACAGAATAGCACAGACTATTGCAAAGTACAGAAATCTCAATGTTGATGAACATGCATCAAAACTTGCTTTAGCAACTGTCAGATCATTTGTAAAGTGACAAACACTTGAACCACGTGCTAAATATCTCTTTCCCAGTTTTTTATATCTAATTGGTCAAATAATGGTCAGATAAGAATGAGAAAATGACAAGAACATAATAAGTCACCTTTCCTTTCCAATCTCTCTCGGAGAATCTCAGTATTTTTGTAAGAATTACTACTCCAGTTCTCTTAGTTTGATAATTTTGAAATAGGAAAGAGAGAGAAATTTGAGTAAAAAAAACTGCCATATCATGAATGGTAAATTCCCTTACCCTGGTGGTGAATTAACCAGTCTTCATTTTTTTTACAAACACATACTTTCTAAAGTTGTGGAGTTCACTTTTCAATGTGGATAAACTTTAGGGTAGAAGATGAAGAAGATGCTGGAGATTCACACTTATATGCTGGATTTAACGAACCAGAAAAGGAGAAGGATTATGGAAATTGATCTTGTTAAAACTATTTTCAAACATAATTATCAACATATTCATCTACAAAAATCACAGTAGTATAGTCCATTGGACAAGTGGCTACATATACAAATCTTTGATTTTTATAGTTTGCCACTATACTATAGACAGAGATATAGAATTATACACATAGATCGGCAGTCAAAAGGAAATGACATGGGCTTTAGTTTTTTTTAACTATAAAGTAGAAAACTAAGAACTAAATATTAATAATAAAGGTTATAAAAATTGACAAATTTTATCAAGGCCATCCTTTTCTTTTGAGAATAATTACTAACATTTATTTAGCAAGTACACATAATTTTTCCCCTGTTTGTCTCCATGGAAACAATAAGGGACAAAAGTCAATGCCAAACAACAAATTTCCTTAGGTAATTGCTCAATTTTCATAGCTCTCAAGCTGTTACTAGTAAATAGTTAGGTTATGTCCCCGTAGGCTATCTAACATAGATGTTTGCTAACTCATCCATTTCAAAATGACCTTAGAGAAGCTTTAGAAATCTAAAGCTATGAATACTTCCGTAGTTTTACTGACTCCTCTGTGGATGAAATAGGTTGCGAGAATTTCTTTGGCATTTTGTTACTATGGAAATAAAAATAATAATCTTAATGATGAGGCTCATTTCCTATTTAGCAAACAGTCACCTGTAGAAATGGATGATATATTAAGTCCGTCTAGCATAAATGCTATACTGATTTCTTTTAGTGTGACCTGATGTTAGTTTTGACAAAGTCTAGGTTATGATAAAGAGAGTCCTAAAATTTATTTGGCATCCTTGCAAATAATTAATTGGGACACATTCACAAGATTTCTTAATTTTTCTTTACTGGAGTAAGGGTCATAACTCTTAACACACCTTAGCACTGTAGCACGGTCCTCCCTTTGTTCATGGATTTGCTTGAGCGGGCACCAGTAATGTCTCCATTGTGAGACTTGTTGTTACTGTTTTTGGCATATCAAATACACAACCGGGAGCTTGCCAGGTTCTGCCATGCAGGTGGGATACTCTTGGTAGCTTGCTGGGCTCTCCGAGAGGGACAGAGGAATCGAACCCTTGGTCGGCCTCGTGCAAAGCAAATACCCTACTCACTGTGCTATCATTCCAGCCTAACACACCTTAATAAAAAAATTGTTTGCAGAGAACACATTGTAAAAGCTTCTTTCTGTCTATCCTCATTTAACACTGGACTTCTAATGTGTTCCAAAAATAACAAATATTCACTGTTCATGTGACAAGATCATAAAGGTCTTTCCCATATAAATCAATCAATAAGTTTTTTATAGATAATTTTTTCATTAAGTGACATAGACCAAAATATAGGACAAAAATTCTTGCTTAAAATTAGCGTGTTAATTTTATTATGGGAGTATTAGAATATTTCCTTCACACGGTGAGTCATTACAAAATTGCTGGTCTCTGACTATGAATCTTGCTGAAATTTTTTGTATAACATTGTTTGCACTTAAAAAAATTACCTAGAATAAGAAAATATTTACTTTAACTGAAAGGTTAAAAGTCGATATTCCTTAATGTCACATAAATTTATTTCCCACACTAGGCAAATATAATCTCTTTGACTATTACTATCTAACTTGTACTAATATTATGATGAAGAAATGACCAACACCATAAGCAATGGCAATGCCATTAGAGGCAGCAGACATGAGAAAAATCAGGTAGGCCTCAGGTTCAGTTTCTGGAAATGAAACAACATCAGTTTCCCAGAAATCAAACCATGTGTAACCACCCAACCGCACCCCTCCTGAAAATTCCTTAGCTCAGCAAGTGGGGTCAACCAATCACCATGTGCCGTTTCAGCAATGCTAGTGTCAGTCTTTTGTTAACTGTAAAGGAGTAGCTGATGTAACCATATGCTATATAATGCCTTCTGAAATTAGGGTCGGGGTACTTGTCAAGGCTCTGCTGCATTGGATGAATCTGGGACCCTAGCTCGAACTAGCAACAAAGCTTCTTTGCTTTTCCAACTATCATGTGTGGATTTGGTCTCTCCATGACTGGGGATCTGAAAATTGGGCATAAGGGAACTTATATAAATACTGCTATAATAGCAATATGTAATATATACTTTAAACACGGATTATTTTTCATTATAATAAAATACAATGCATATTTTATATATGCATTGATATAATTGATATGCATTGATATAACTACCATTATAAATTGGACTAAAAATCAGAAATTTTTATAGAGCTAAACTTTTACTTTGAGTACTTTTTTTTTTAGCCAAAGTGTGATGCTTAAATGTGGAAGTTTCTTTGCATTTAGCAATGTAAATGATTTAGCTTTAACATTTTCAATTATAATCGTAATAAAACTTCAAAATCAGGATTAAATTTGTCACACAAAAAAACAATTTATTGCTACCTTTATAGCTTGTTTCTAATTTTTTGTTTCTATTTTTGTTTTGGGACCACACAGTGGTGCTCAGTATTTACTCCTGGCTCTGTGCTCAGTGATTCCTGGCAGAGCTTGAGGGACTATATGAAATTCCAGCAGAGTTAGAACCCTGGTTGGTCATGTACAAGGCAAGTGCATACCCACTGTACCATCACTTCAGCTCTCTGATTAAAATTGGAATAACAATTTTCAGAATGCGTGTATTCTTTAGTGTTATTTTCTTTTCATTTTTCTATATTTAAAAACTGCACTCTATTATGTTCTTAATTTTCTCTCAAATTTTAAGCAAAAAGGTAGCAGTTTCTTCACAGTTGTCTATTATACTAAAATTTTATTGTAAATCAACATGACATTTTTTTCTTAAAAAAACAAACAAGTGCTTTATTCCCCCTGGACAGCAAGGTGGCGGCCTCCTCGGAGCTCTTTGGAAAGCCAGGTATGAGCCGGTGGTGACGGGGCAACTGAAACCTCATGGGAAGGGGGGATATTCCCGGCTCATCCTTCACACCCTACTGAGGTCACGGGTTGCCCCCCAGGAGCGGCTCTCTGGTAAGGCCATGGCTCCAGAGCCACAGACACCAATCTTGTAATTATCTGGCTTGTGGCAGAAATACCTCCAGGCTTAATAAGTAAAATATCAGAAATCCAAATTTGCACGGCCGCAATAGGGGCCATGCAACATCATATGGTTCTCATAACTAACTGTAGAAAACAAATTATTTCACAATGCCTTTTCAGCAGTTCTGATTGTTGGGTGTAAACTGTAAACAATAATGGTTCATCTTTTGTCAAAATAATGAATGTAATCATAGTAGATAGAGTGTTAGGTAGAATTTATCTGCCTCACAGACATTGGGAGGGGTGGCAGGGGAGTATATTTGGATTCTTGGTGGTGAAAAATAAGTATTGTTGAAGGGAAATGTGTTTGATCATTGCATAAGTTTTCCCATGGTGATTCAATAAATAAATATAAAAAACAAACAAGCAAACAAACAAAAAACTTGTGGCCAAAGCCACAGGATAGCAGGTAGAAAGTTTGCCTTTCACATGGCCTACCTGGGTTCCATACCCAGCATCCTATACAGTTCCTCCAGAACCACCAGGAGTAACTCCTGCCTGCAAAGCCAGGAGTAACCCCGGAACATCGCTGGGTGAGATCTCAAAAGCCACCCCACCCCCCGCGGCCACCCCACCCAAAATCTTACCATTAGCATTAACTTCTTTTAGGAAGCTAATTTATCTTCAATGTCCATACCCCCAAGAGAAAATCACCAACTTTAAAATTAACTTTAACCTTTCAGGACCATTTTCTGGAGCAGAGAAAGTTTCCTCATGCCTGGTACCCTGTTCTACAGCACTGGGGGGGAGCCCCCCATCCCTCCACCTCCTGGGGCAGCTAGATGACCTTGACCTGATGAACCCAGATCGCCCAGGGGCTCAACCAGAAGTGATTGTCAGATAGCTTCAAGGAAAGCATCAAATTCACATGTGGAATGATGATGCCACTATTATCACTGCCAACTATTTTGAGAACTCACCCTTAGGAATTTTTCTTTTACTGGATGTATCAAAACAAGGGATCAAAGGTGCAAAGACCAATAGGATCACACTTGCTACAAAGAAGGCTGCTGGGAATTGAAGTCAACTTGTGGTACCTGCAAACAAGCTACCTTGCCATTGGACTGAAAAGAGGCTCCCATCCAGTCTCTAATCCTGCCTTTTCTTAATGCAATTATATTGAAATTATTTAAGTTAAAAATATATAAGTAAAACTAAATTAGCCTTTTTGGCAATTAGCTGATTAGGCAACAATTTCCTTGCTATCTGTGTACTGAAGATCTATATTGCTTCTGTATTTTGACTTTCATGAAAGTGAATTACATAGTTACAAAATGGTCACTGAAGTAGTCTTTGATGTTGAATTGGACTTTTCCCTTGTAATTCTTTAAACTCCATGATACTTTTTAAAATGTATGTTTCAACATTACAAAGTTCTAACAAAAATCTTCACATATAATTTTTAAGATACGAAATGGAATCTGAAAATCAATCTGCATTTAATAAGTTTGCATATAGTATAGTCAAATTAAAACAGAAGTAAAGTTCTGATTGAGCTAAGTCTGGTCACTTTTGTGAAGTAAATTATTATCATTTTTTGAGAAAGCTCATTGTTTGCTCGGTTTATCAAAGTTAATTTTCTTATTTTTCCCAAGGTGGAATCACTTGAGTGAAAAAAGAATGAGACAGGATAATTTGCTGTCTAAATTATAAAGTATTGGGTCTCAACTAATTCCCATTCTGGGATCTTATTCCCAAAGATTCTGAATAATTAGTCTGGGAGAGGAAACAAGTTTGTATACTAAAGTTCTCAGGTGAAATTCAGGAGAAATAAAACTTTAAGATCAGATATTCAATCCTGCAGCATTTCAAACAGATATGAGAAATCTATAGATAGAAAATAGATACTTGGGTCCTAAATTCTAATGGTCTACTTATATTTTCTAAGCTCTGGCCTAAACATTATTAGTTTTCTTTATTTTTCTTTACATGTTGGGGGCACGCTGAACAGGAATGCTGTCTCGTTTGCCAAGTCGTTGAAAATCAGATGGGCCTGATACATAATGCAATTTGGAGATGACAACTGGACTAGAGCTGTTACCAACTGGATTCCATGGGATGTCAAAAGGATACATGACCACCCACCTATAAGATGGTCAGACTTCTTGAACTAACGGCTTGATGTTCTTTGTGTTCCTGGAGCAAGCAGATGCCATTGGGTTACACTAGCATGCAACAGGGACAAACGGAGATATTACTGGTGCCTGCTCGAGCAAATCGATGAGCAACAGTATGATAGGTGATAGGTGATTTGGCTGTTGGGAGGGGCGGGCAGGTTTGACTCCCAGGCAATACTCAGAGGACCTGGAGAGCACTACTGTCATACACAGTTAAGCCGACCTCATTATTCATTGCTAAAACAGGCAGATGTGAGGTCTCTCAGTCCCTTCAGAGTCACGGACTAACAGGGCCACTCATCAGATCCGGGTGTGGGACTTCAGGCTATTCTCTTTGGTGATCAGATTCCTCCAGAACTATGCCCAGAGGTGCTTAAGAGTCATGCTATAAGAAGGAGCAAACAGGGTTTCCCTGCCTGGTTCCTGAATTATCTCCTTAACTCTAGCATTGTGGTTTTGAAAGTTCTCCTAGGCTGTTTCATGGATTTAAATGGCTGATGGAATCAATTCTCAGAAAATTTTAGTGTGTTTTTATGGTCTAGATGTGAAGCAGCTGTTAGACCTACTTATTATGGACGTGGCTATTCAATCTCCTTAGCAGGCCTCTTCTCATGACCTCTGCCTCAACCACACATATTCATTTTAACACCTTTGTGTTAAATAATGTATCTGTGTTCTAACACTGAAGTCTTAATTCATCGTGTCCTTTTGACTTCACTGGGGTTTCCTTTGCCTAGGTAGGATTCTGTGGCTTCCTAAACAGAAATAGGTTAGACTAGAGTAGTTTTAAATCACAAAAATCTAGGTAGTAATCTTGGGAACTGTTGTAATGAAGCATACCAAATTTCTAGTAACTTTTAATGGGGAATAAGTATAATTGAAAAGACGTGACTAAGTATACTCTATAATAAAATAAATCACTTGGTTTTTGTTTTGTGTTTTTTTTTTTCACGAGCATTTCCCAAGCAAGATTCAGAGGAGGTGGACCACTCCCCAAAGGGTGCAATTTGAGGCACCAAAGATTCAGTGATGCTACAAACCCTGCAGTGTGAAGAACCACAAAGAACCACCGAGATCTCCCTTGATGGGGTCCAGGCACCTCCAGGACCATGCCTGGTGGTGCTTAGAAGTCATGTACTGTACTAAGTGGTTAATCTGGGATTCTGTACATAAATGTACCCTTGATCCCTGTGCCTGTGCAGTCTCCCTGCCCCAAATAACCTCGTGTTTACAAGGACCCTTAGAAATGTGTGGGAGAGACAAGGATACAGGTTTTGCTACATGAAAATTCCAAATACAAAATAAAACTGAAAAGTGACCCTGAAAATGCATTTCTGATAGCAGTATATATATATATATATATATATATATATAT
>JAOXYA010000005.1:21369827-21380291 GCA_028565675.1 Sorex palustris | reverse complement strand
GGGGGGGGGGGGGGGGGGGGGGGGGGGGGCGGGGGGGGTGGGGGGGGGGGGGGATGCGGGATAGTAGAGGAAGGAGAAGAGAGAATATTCATCTTTCTCTGCAAGCTTTAATGGGTTTTAAAGCCGAGTCTCTGGCGCTTTCTTCCCTCTCGCCCGCCTGTAATCCTTGATGGAACAAAGGTGTTGGTGTGTTCTTGCCTTTCTGTTGAAAGTCTAAAGGATCATGGCTTAGAGGTAAAGCGAAATTGCAAGTGGCTTTCTGGTGTGGACAATGAGGCGCATTCTAAGCGTATCCCCTCGCCTGATCACCCAAACCTTGTACTCTTGTCCCGGGATAAAGGGCATTGATTGGTGGGCGAGCTGGGATGCAGTCGGTGGGGGTCTGCTTCCCCCGCTTGGACCTGCTTGGGCTATATCTGTTGATCACAGGGTACAAGGAGTGGCATGGACTTGAGTCCTACAGTGCGTAACTCTTCAGGAGGAACTTCTCCAGTCTTTTAGGCTCAATCTATACCGAGATGCTCCTGTTAAGAAGACTCTGAAACGTGAAAACAACTCGTGAGAGTGTATGCACAGCAGCTTCCCGAAAATAAGAAGTCCTGTCTTTAAACAGTCAAAATATTGGTAGAAGTTTAATTTATGTATCAAAATAGTGAAAGCCCATTTATGCACTATTTAAAGGGTCATGTGTCAGAAAAGATGTAAACTTAATAATCTTTTTTTATTATATTAAGAATTTTCAAGGCAATGATTACATCATTGAGAAATAAGGTGATTAATCAAAGACAAATGATATATTTATAATAAAATCGATTTCTATAGTGACTGAAACAATTGCACTTAGATATGTCAAAAAAGGAATGTCAAAATATTTGCACATGAATACAATAGTGTTCTTAGATTTTGACATCTATAGTAGATCCATTAGTAGTGCCAAAATTTAATCCATTTCTTTAAGAGAAGAACAACTACTTGAATAACTATTAGTTTTCCTAGCTGGAAGTGAAAACCAAGCAGGGCTCTTTGAAAAGTCCTGTGACTTTCTGCAATGCAAAATAAGTATTACTGAAACCCCAGGTAAATTAATCTCATATATCTGGGAGCTGTGTAACACCATGCTTGGGAGATTGACAGAATTTATTAAAATTCAGCTCCTTGTGAGTTTCTTCTGTAATCAAACTATAAGAAGTTTCAAAATATTACAAGATGTTTTATCAGACTGTAGATATGTTCTCTGGCATAGAAGATGAAGTATTGGGTCTTATATTTTAAGAAAAGCTCAAATGTCGGTGTGCACATATTTTTATTTTGTTGAAAACCTCAAGCTACTTCCATGAAATATATATTTCTGTATCTGTTGTGTCTGCAGAAGTGTGGGAAGACTGAAGACGAAGCCAGGGAAGGAAAAACAGCAGCAAGGCACACACAAACATGAGGCCACCTGGCTTCTTGCCATCATACATGACATTCAATTATTTTAGTACTTTTTCATGAGAGTTTTTCCCTCCACCCAGCTTCCCCTCAGACCCACGCTTTTCTACATTTGGCATAGTTCATCTGATTCAGCATGCATTTTTTCTTTGCTTTACTCACCAATTTGCCTCCAATTCTCTGTGCAAAAAGAAAGTGCTAACACTCAAATTCTTGCAATCCTATCTTGATATTTCGACTATGACTATGAAAGTGTGAAGTTTCTGTCAATACATGGAGAGAGAAAGGAATAGTATAGTCGACATATTGTTTCAACTTCAGCTTTGATGTATGTACTCAAAATATTTTTCATTTCCCAAAATATATTCTCAGGGGGGAGGAAAGTATTACAAGCAGCTTTTAGGCCGTGAGAATTTTTAAGACATAAAATAAGTCAAATTGACAAAAGGCCAATCCTTTATCTGAATTTGACATATCTAAACTTACCTTTAGTTTAAGAGGGAAGGGAGATAGATAAATTAGTAATTTCAGTGGCTTTTTCAAGTTGTTTAATCTGAGTTCTGTCCCCTAGTCCTCAAAAGGGAATTTAATAAAGAACTTTTTAAAAACACACCAAAGCGCTGTTTGGGGATTTGGCACCTAACAACAACCAACTGGTTGCAGAGATCTTAGATGTGAATTTACATTCTGAGTCACTTCACCAAATAACCTTTCTTTACACTATGGTAGCACCCCATCCTGCCAGTGGAATGGGAAGAAATTGGTGCTAAGATTTTGTAATTTAAAAGGCAAAAGGGATCAGAATCCTTTTGCTTTCTGGAATCTGCACATTCATTAACACCCTTGGAGGATGTTTTCCCATATTCATCAATATTTACCAAGTCCAGAAATTACCAAGCGCTGGAATCCTAAATCTTGTTAGCCTCAATGAATATACATACAGAAACGCATATGTGTGTATAAATATACTGAAGAGCTTCCCAACACAATCTCTCATATACCATTCCCAATAGTATCACTAAGAGTTTTAATTCAGGCATATTTTCTAACTGGCTGAAGATGAGTAAGTGAATATTCAGTCTAGAACCCAGATGGATAGAATCTCTCCAAGGTGAAAAGAGGAGGGTGGAGCAAAGGGTATAGGTGACTGAGACAGAATTCTCATTGGAACCTAGTTTAATAAACAAGTCTCTCTGGCTGGCCAACAATAAGACTTGTAGATGCTGGTCCCAAGGTCCTGACCAAGCAGAATTGGAATTGGAGCGGGTCGGGAAAAGGCATAAAGATATGGAGAAGAAGGAAAGCTTGCTCAGAAGGAAGGAGCCATGCTTGGTCTGGGTAGAGTAGCTGAAAGAATTTATCGAAGTGCTATGGTCACTTTCCAAGAGGGTTATTCTCAAAGCATCAAGCAGAAAGGCCCAGGTGGATCCCTTGGAAGGTGGGATGGCCTCCAATGTGATTTCTTCTTTCTTGCAACTTCCAGAAATCATTTAATTATTGTTTTAATTAGAATTATTTTAAAACGTCTTATTAACACTTCAATAGCTAGAGCTCTGTCATTACCATAAACTCCATCTCAACCTCTCAAAATCCATTTAATGCAACTCTTGGCAACCAGAGACCCAGCTTCTTGCCAAAAACTGCAGATTAAGCATTCGTTATGGGAGTTTGCCATTAGCTGTTCCCTCTGTAATGGGCACATGTGGTTACATGTTCCAAAATACAGAGTATTCCGTGTAATAAAGATTTGCTTTTTTTCAGAAAGTTCCGGGGATATTAAGTGAGGTTGTGACACCTTTGCACCCATCTCTCCAACCACTACATCATAAGTGGGTTTGAGGTATAGGGTGGAAACCGGTTTAGTAAACAGCTGCCGTCCTTGGCTCTCGGGGTCGTTTCCTCTCTAAGTTGGACCTTCATTGGTGCACAAGTACTCTGGAGCTCGCATCATGTGTCTTTCATTTAAAAGACACTGGATGTTTTTTAGTGAATTTGGGACTCTTAAGACGCATATTTATAAACAAGCTGACAGAGCTCTACGACATAACTAAGTTTATAGCTGGGAGTTGTTTGTATATTTCCTCAAGTCAGCAAGGCGTTGTTCTTGCTGCTGTGAATTTTTGAAAAACCGATTCCAAGACCATGTCTCTCATCTTCCCCAGGGTTGATGAGAGAAAGTTCAATTGACAGACTAGCCAAAGATAAGGGACAGGGGTGATGGGAGAGCATCCCAAACCATTAACTCGCCCCCGCCTCAGAAGTCAGGCTCAGCGCCCCCCCGGAATGCAGTCCCGAGGGTGTTTCTTTGACCGCGCCCCCTCGAGGGTTAACCATTCCTGGTTGGGGCCGCGGCCTGAGCTCCGAGATAGTAATTTTAGGACATTTACAGGAAGACATCCCAGAAAAGACTCCCAGAACCCGAGTGCTCCTTTAGTGACACGCGGAGCTCAGCGCCTCCTCTCCGGGGTAGCGAGGTCAGAGCCACCCTCTGTGCCCTCGGGTTAAGGACCTGGACCCCTGTTCTGGGCCTCGTCACCGCGCCACGCCGATATGCGCCTCGCTGCAGATTGGCTGCAGATTGCTCCTGCTAGACTATGGCCAATTTTGACCTACAAAAACACCGATGCAGCGGAATGTACATTCGTGCATCCGCTAAGCCAAAAGGGGGAGTGGGGGAGGACGTTGGGGGCGCTGGACATCCCCGAACCCACCATCCACCAGAGTACTACCCACCCGAGCTGGATATGGCCTGGTCATCCCGCAGAGTCAGGGAAGTGGGGGTCGGGGGGAGGTGGCTGTCGCGCCCCAGGTCCGCGGGGTTGCGCAGGCCCGGGAGAGTCATGCAATCAGCACCCTCGAGTCGAAGAAGCCCCCTTGGGGAAGAGGCACACTTCGCAGCAGCTGGTGGGTGCTACTCGCCCCAGTCGGACAGGCCTCTTTGCAAGTACCGCCTTTCCTTGGCCCAGGCGCCTCCGAAGGTCTTTCCCTTAGACTCCGCGGACTCCCGTGCGCTTTAGACAGGCCCCGGGCCTACGCGGGATTCTCAGCCTCGCAGCGCTCTCCCGCCGCATGCAGGCTAGGCCAGCACCCCGCCCGCACGCGGGAACTCAGACTGGGGGCCCCGGCCGCCCAGCCGGGGACAGCTCTGCTTCTCCCGCACACGCTGGGCAAGGACGCGTGGCTCCCGCGATTTGGACAAGGGCGCTGGGGGTGGCATTTGATTGAGCTCCCCACTCCGACGGCCTTCTGCCGCCTCTTCTTCCTCGCCCCCACCCCAGCCCCCCGCACCTCCTGTAACTCTCTTCCCTCTGATGAGAAGCAGAGCCCGGGGAAGACACGTCTAGGGGCTCGGTTATTTGTCCTCAGAGAATCTGGACCGAGTGCTTCAGTCCTGGACCTAGGGACAGGGTTGGGGAGGCGGCGGGGGTCGGGGGTTGATTCTGTGATCGGGGTTTTCTCCTCCTCTTGTCCGGCTTCTCTTGGGCCACCCCACTGCCACCGCGTCCACTAACCGCCGGAATCCAGCAAAAAAAGATAGATAGATAGATAGATAGATAGATAGATAGATAGATAGATAGATAGATAGGCCACGGGGTCCTAGGCGCCGCGCTCCCGCGGGGCAGAAACGTCAGCGTCCCTCTGGACCCCAGCGGTCCCACTTCACAGCTTGCCCATGTGCCCCGCTTCGTGGGCTTTGGGATCCCGGCGGAGCTGCGGCAAAAACGCTTTATGGAGGGAATGCATGCCCCGAGCCATCCTTCGGCCTTTCAAGTTCTCTGGACGCCTCTAAATCTTTCTGGGAGTGGAGGGGCCGGCGTGGGGGGCGGGGTGGGGGGCCGGGCCGGCGGGCCGCGGAGAGTGCAGGGTTAACGGCGGTGCGATCTCACCGAGCTCTTCGGAAACGCCAAGTCCACTGTGGCGGCGACAGGGTTTCAGGGTGTCGGGGCCGGCCTCGTCCCGGCTGGCATTGGTCTGCAACGGAGCTGTCTGTCTAACTTCGGCCCGGACGCGCCCGTCGCCGGGGACGTAGGGGAAGGGGGGGGGGCGGGTGGGTAGGGGGAGTCGGGGGGGGGTGGAGGGGGGCCCCGGGGTGGAGTTAGTCGCCGGGCTGATTTTCATATTCATTAGAACTGGGAGGTTGCCCGAGGAGCCCAGCTGAGTTTCAAGATATAAAAGCGACTCGGGCCGGGCCGCTCCGTGCAGCCGGGACGGATTAAAGGGCCGCAGCGGGGCCGCTCCCGGCGCCGCAGCGCTCGCGTCCCCCCCTCCCCGGCTCCCGCCCCTCCGCGCCCTCCCCCAGCCGCTCGCCGAGCCCCGGCGCCCCCCGAGCTCCGCCGCCGCCGCGCTGCAGGATTATGGAGTTTCTGAGCGAGAAGTTTGCCCTCAAGAGCCCGCCGAGCAAAAGCAGCGACTTCTACATGGGCGCGGGAGGCGCGTTGGAGCACGTTATGGAGACGCTGGACAATGAGTCCTTTTACGGCAAGGCGGCGGCGGGCAAATGCGTGCAGGCCTTCGGGCCGCTGCCCCGCGCCGAGCATCACGTGCGCCTGGAGCGGACGTCGCCCTGTCAGGACGGCAGCGGTGAGTGTCCTGCCCGGGCGCGCGGGTGGGACGGGGGGCGACAGGCCCGGGGACGCGCGGCCGGACGCCGGCCCGCGACGGCTGCGCGCGACGGGAGCGGAGATTTAGGGGGTTTGTGGGGGGTATGTGGGAAGGAAGAAAGGGGGATGCAAAGAAAGGATCCGACTCCCTGATGCCTCGGACTGATGGGGCCGGCTCGCCACTCCCCACCCCTACCCCGAGTCCCCAGTTTTCGGGGACCCGCGCATCAATGCGAAGGCGACGGAGTGCAGCGGCGCGCTCCTCGGGGGAGCCCCCGCGCCGCCGGAGCCAGCCAACTCGGTCCCTAGTGCTTCGGGACAGTGTCACCGCCGTCAAGAAGAACTCCGAAGCAGAACACCTTTCTCGCTTCTTTTATTTATTTATTTATTTATTTTTGATTTTTTTTTTTTTTTTTTTTTTTTGCCAGAGCTCGCGGTGTATAGTTCTGTCCGAAACGCAGGGCTGCTAGATTCGCTCCCGAGGACTTGCAGTTTCTGCGCATTTGGATTTGCCATGGGATGTTTTCTTTATTTCTTCTTCTTTATATTCTGTTCCCCCCAGCCCCCTTCCTTCTTTTTTCTTGACGGGGTTAAGCGCCAGGTCTTTATATAGTTTCTCGGGCAAAGAATCCCCAGCGTAATTACTCATCCCGAATTCTGTCTTGTCAGTCTTTCTGATTCCACGTTAAAAGTCATCCAAGAAGCCTTTTTGGAATGCTCCTGGGTGAAGTCTTCAACTTTGAATGGCTGAGTATCTCAAAGTCAAAATGTTATCAAAACAAACCATCTATCTTTTCTATCTTGTAACCCTATACAAACCTATTTTTTCAGAGAGCGACAGCTAAAGCAAGTTTACAATTCCAAGAGGACTTTCCTTATCATTGTATATATTGCACAGTAAAACTGTAAGGAGCGGGTTGCATTAAAATAACAAACGAATTAAGTGTGAAATATTTACAACAAGCTTCCCGCCCCCTATTTTAATAGAGGTTCAAAATCTGGCAAGGCGCTGGCTCATAGAAACTTGTTTCGTAAATGCGTTCTATGTAGGGGACTTAAAACACCGACCTCATATATTTTATTTGATTCAACGTGGAAAGTTACTTGATCTGTAAGGTCAAACTAGAAATTAAAGCACCAGTGATAGAAAAAAAAGCAGTTATTTTTTTTTCTTATTTGTATAGAGAAAGTCGTGAAACCTATTTGTATTTGCAATTTTCGGGGGTGGTGTAGGTAGTAGGAGATTTCTGCCTGTATTATTTCATTTGGTGGTTATTAAGTACACGTAAAAAGTGAATGGGATTTTTAAAATGGACCTGCAGTATCTTTCCTTGACTGCCAGGCATTGCTTAATCATATTTTTTAATTGTCGGGAATCCAAAATAAAAAGATAAACATGATTTTTGATCACTTTATCGGCCTTTAAACAACATGGCACTGTTAGAAAGAATTTTAGTAGGAAAGCCTTGAGTAAGACTCATGTGGGTAAACAGTCCGCGAAATTTAGGAAGTTCCTGTCTTTCTCCTGAGATGCCCTTAGCATCGGAACAATCCCCCACCCCCTTCCTAATTACCGAAGTTCCCTATTTAACTCTACCCACAGAGACAAAACCTTATTGTTAATCTGGCATGGCTCTTCTTTATGTTTAGTTTTACATCAACTCTTTGGCATAGAAACTGTTAGACATTTACGGAATTTGTGGGCATTTGTAGTCGCTCATCCATTTGTATAATGGTTAGAGACATTATGCAAATAAATAATGAGAATCATTTTAAAAATCCCAAATGTGTGAGTTCATTGAAAATTGCTCTTTTGGATGGGTTGACTTTATGTTTTAAGAAAAATGTCTTCCACTTCGCTTTATGTGTCCGTTGCGTGTGTTTTGCCATAGGAACTGTTTTGTTTTTTATCACAGTGCAAGCATGCAATCAAATCTGGAGGAAATCAGTGAAATTAAAACATTCCTAAACAGAATGCCAGATGACATCCTCTACAATCTTTTAATGGCTGTTTTAATTTTTATACTTTACTAGAGTAAAAATGGAGCTTTCTGCTCTAAAACGTATATAATGAGATAAGGACAAATCTGACATTTCGGAGTAATGCGAGTTTTCAAGAAAAAAGATTGTACTTAAAATTTTTTTATAGGAAGTGTTTCTAGAAATTGATTTGAAAATCACTAGAAATAGATCACTGAAAAATTAAATGTTGACATGAATATATGATTAAACTAATAGAAGTAATAATATCTTAAATTTGTAGTCCATAGGCTTTGTGTGGAGGAGGAAGTTAACTTTGGATAGGAGTTTGGATTTCAGTTTACAGATATTATTTAAAATTGAAATATATCTCCTGGGCCATATAACATATTCACAACAGATGAAAGTGTTAATTTCATCTGTTGTGAATATGCTGTATTTAAATTTGTTTTATTTTTCAATAATTATGTTCACTTAGTGTTTATTTTAAAATCTAGAGATGTTTCAGCATGACTGCTTTATTTTAATTATAAATTACATGTATAAAAATACATTAGCGCTATAAAGTAGAGCTGTGAATTTTGGCAAATTATAAGTTTCTCACATATATTTTCAAGGATTGTATGCATGCTCAAAATAAATTAATAATTGTCCATGATGCAATGATGATCAAATTAATACTGCCACAGTGGATCAATAACAGATTGCGTCCCTAACACTTTAAATTATTTCAGCCTAATTTTTTTTGTCAAGATGTTTCTCTCTTATTCATTGTTGTTGTCCTCCTCTGGATGCAGTGAACTATGGGATCACTAAAGTAGAAGGACAGCCTCTTCACACCGAACTGAATAGAGCTATGGACAACTGTAACAGTCTCCGAATGTCTCCAGTGAAAGGAATGCCAGAGAAGGGAGAACTGGATGAACTTGGGGATAAATGTGACAGTAATGTTTCCAGCAGTAAGAAGCGGAGACACAGAACCACTTTCACCAGCCTACAACTGGAGGAGCTGGAGAAGGTCTTTCAGAAAACCCATTACCCAGATGTATATGTCAGAGAACAGCTTGCTCTGAGGACAGAGCTCACTGAGGCCAGGGTCCAGGTAGGAATCAAATGGGCCTGGGTATGTGTGGGAAGAATCTGAGTAGGGGTAACATTAAAAAAATGTTAGAATTGCCACAAGGGAAGAAACTGATTCTTCAATTAAAGACACAGAGCAAAATAATTAATAGACACTTCTAGGTCTATAAAACTTCTTCTTTTTTATTTTTTACTCGCAGAGGGCTAAACAACTCACAAAACCATAAAAGAACAAGTTATTACAGAGGCATAGCAAATAATTACTGTAAAAGTACAGACTGTCATAATATCTGATTTAAAAAAGTGATTTTAAAGGACTAACAGTCATCACTAGCTGTTCTAGTATTCCATGCTTTTTATTGTAAATTTTCCATTTTTTTTTTCAGACATTGAGGTTCTTTTCAGATGAACTGGTTAATTATTTATAGTATGAACTGGTAAATTATCTACATAATTACCCAAACATGTATAATTTTATTAACATTGGATTTATAATAAAACAATGAAACAATGAATCTAAAAAATTCTCAAATATCATATACTACATAATCTGTTTTTCTTATGTGCAATTAAGAATTACACAGCTCTTTTATAATGACCTATTTTTAGTAGTTACCCAAAGAACCATTTCATTTTTTTCTACGTAACATGTTTATTGAGAGGCTTTAGGAATCGTTATCTTAAATAATTTATATATGTATATATACTCAGTGTTATAATTATTAATTTGGATGATTCTTTAAGAGCATTGTTTTCTTTTGAAAAAGAAAAATTTACTGGATAAAATCATATATTTTATTTTGAATTGATTGGATATTTTAAAAATATATTTCATGTCCTGGTATCAGTAACTCAGGAAAACAGCTTTTTTTCTTTGTGTTTTTAGTATTCCAAATAAGAAAATACTGAAATTTGAAAATCTCATGAACTTCTAAAATAGGGAAATTAATGAAAAATTTAATTCTCAGTTCAGTGATTGCATTCCTTCTGAAGATTTAGCCACTGTAGATCCTTATATCATCAAAGACAGCAATTGATGAATAACAACAACAAAAAAACTGCAGAGTTTTACTTTGGCTTATAAAGGCAAATAGTTACTTTATCTAAGGTGCAGAAAGAAAATGTAGAGAGAGATGCACCTCAGAAAGAATTTAAGAATTAGCAAGTGTTAATGTGAGTCCCACACAAATAAGTGTTTTTGATTCTGTGTTCATATAGTCAACTGTGTGAACATACTCTACGGACAGTGCATGTTTCCCCCTTAATCTTTTATCAGATGCTAATTAATTTTTGTCTAGGAACAGACACAGAGAAAGAACCTGAACCTAATTTACTCAATTTCTCTTTCCTGCTTTTCACATTAGAGTGGTAA
>JAOXYA010000005.1:21248666-21260508 GCA_028565675.1 Sorex palustris | reverse complement strand
AAGGAGGGAGGGAGGGAGGGATAAAATTCTATTGTTTTCAAAAAAAGATGTTTTTCACTAAAGTACAAATGGTTGCAATTTAAAACCTGTTGCCCTCAGGGCTGGAGCAATAGCACAGCAGGTAGGGAGTTTCTGGGTTCGTTTCCCTGAGCGCTGCCAGGGGTAATTCCTGAGCACAGAGCCAGAAGTAACCCCTGTACATCGCTGGGTATGATCCCAAAGCCAATAAATAAAATTTTAAAAGAAAAAAAAAAGAAAATACCATCTAATAAAATAGGCCTAATTGCAGTCCTCAAATGTTTTTTGAATCAATACTCCTCTACTCTATTTGGATGTTACTGCGAATTCTAAAAAGCTTTTGTTGACCTATCAATATTTGCCTGTTTGAAACTTTAAAATGTGAATTTAAAATGTACACACCCGTTAGCCAGATCTATGGCATCTATGCATTATGACACCTTATATATTTATTAGAATCAGAGCAACAAGCAAATAATAACACTACTGTGAAAAGTTGTAGACTCTATGAAAGGATTTTGGGAATATTAGAATACCCCACTCCCCATCACATTTTGAAAAGTACTGAGACTACAGGATTATAACCAGACCCTGGTTCACACCCTGGCCGTTTGAGCACTGTCAGGTGTAGGCCTGGAGGCACTTGAGGAGCACAGGCTGTGACGAAGGTGGGCTCTGGCACAACAGGACCCAAGCAACATTTCATGCTTTGACTTAAACACAGAACCAATAGCCAGTTCACTGAGAATCATTTGGGTTTTCTAAAGACCAGTTAGGAGAAATGACCCCCACCACCAAAAAAAAGTATGAAGATGTGAGGTATCTGTGGTAAGTCAAAAGCATTTAATTAAGAACAGATGCAGAAAACAACTGGCTAGAATATAACTAGGAACCAGAATATGCATTACCTGATTCCAAGAAGGATAACAGAAAGCACTCCACTAAATTATTTTACAAGAGAATATTTTATTTTACTTGGGAAAGCCATAAAAACATTTGACTGCCTTCTGAATGAATAGAAGTAAATAAGGACAAGAGGCAGAGAGACCAGTTACAAGTAAATAGTTAAAATTATTCATGAGATGTCCACAAACTGTCTCTGGCACCATATAAGCTCATTAATGACCATGATTCAGAGACTCACAAACAAAATCTAAGAAGAGAGCAACAAGCTGCAGAGACGCCTCTGGACCCCAAAGTCACCATCCAGTTAAAAAATTAACTCCAGCTGTATCACCCTATTTAAAATTTTAGAATTCCTGGAGCGACATCTCATACTCTATGCCACTGACGGGGCATAAAGTAGAAGGCAGCCAATCTCAATTAGAAAAAAAAAATGGGCATTATGATTTACAATACAGATACTGAGAGGTTATGTCTTTACCTACTTTCAGCATACAGCGTATCTTTTTAAATTAGTATTTTGTGTTCTTAGGATATCAAGGAGTAGAATTACTGAATGACATGGCATTTTATAATTCTGTGTTTTGAGACATCTGAATACTGCTGTCAAATATTGCAAGGTTGGATCAGTTTACATCCCATGAGCATGAATGTGAGATCTTTTTTTTTTTTACCACATTTTACCTTTTTTTACCCACCAACACCAGTTGTTTCAGATCTTCTTAAAATTTCACTGTAGGCACCATGGTTTACAAAACTGTTACTAGTAGGCTTTCGTGCATAAAATATTCCTGCATCACACCCTCCATCAGTGTCTTCTTCTTAATCCAGGCCATTCTCAGTGGTGTGAGTTGGTATCTTATTGTCATTTGATTTGCATTCCCCTGATAAGCAACTATGATGAATACTGTTTTTCATATGCCTACAGGTCATCTGTATGCCTTCTTTAAGGAAGTATCTGTTCAACTTCTCTCCTAATATTTTAAGGTGTCGTTGAGTTTTATGAATACTTTGTGTTTTGGATAAAATGTATAGCACAATTATTTCCCCCAGTTTGCTAGGATATCTGTTTATATTAACCATAGTTTATCTCAGAGCAAAAGCTTTTTAGTTTGACCCAGTCCCATTTTTGTTTTTGCTTTCTTTACCAGTGGAGTTGAATCATAAAAACATCCCTGGAGTCAATATAATAGAGAGATTTGCCTGTGTTTTCTCTGATAGATTCAGATGTAATACCATTGCCTTTAATCCATTTTTAATTAAATTTTGTGTATGGTGTGGAAAAATATATATCAGCACAGAAGCCTCAACCTTTAACATGTTAGTAATCTCTTGTACAAGAGCTGCCTTAATGACTCCAGGGTGAGATGCAACGATCTTCACAAACTTTCCCCTAAGGAAACTTTTTCAATCATTTTTAGCAGATTATTCCATAACAAGCAATACAAAATAAATTATTTACATCCTGCTTTGGGGCAGGCTTTGGGGGGTTGGGATGGAAAAATTTGCAATATGGTGATGGGAAGGTGTAATGATAGTGGGAGTACTGAATGTAATAGTGAAAACCTTTATAGAAATCAAATTTTTTTAAAAAAGAAAAATACTTGCTCAAGTCATTGTCTCCTTCCACAACATTGACATATTCAAGTTACCTGAACTATTGCAGTTCAGTAAACACTTTATATACTTTAGAGACTCTGCTGAATTGTCGATTATTTGGATCTTCTCCCAGTTCTTTCTCTCCTTTCTGCTCCCATTGCCTGGGGTATGGATACAGGTAAGACCCTTTCATAACTCTTTACATCTATTCTTCTTAAAGTTGTATGCCAATCTTGAAAGCCAACCCATAGACCATCTTGTAGATCTGAGAACTAAAAAAGTTAACTACATAGAAAGTCCTTAATAAATTTGTTATCTGATTGGAATGAATGAATGAATGAGCAAGCTCATCACTGATGTCCCAATTTTAGTTGTTGTTTGGGTTGGGGGGTGGGGGGAGGACACCACATCCAGTGTTGCTCAAAGATTACTCCTCATGTTGTGTTCAGGGACTACTTCTGGTGGTGCTTGGGAGACAATATGCAGTGCCAGGGATTGAACCCAAGTTGGCCACAAGCAAGGCAAGCCCTATCCGCTGTATTATCTCTCTAGATCTTAATCCCTTTGCCTGAGTGATCCTTTTTTCTGTTCAAGCATACACCTGCACCTGCTTTTTTAAATAATCTCCACTAGAATAAAGCTAGTTCTTCCTAAGAATTTATCTCATTTGTAGTCAGCGTGCTTAATAAGAACAACTTTGCATTGCACACCATCCTAGACATGAAAAGCAAGAATTTCTGGCTTTACTTTAAAACATTAATTGCTCTCTACAGTAAACATTTAAAAATCAACTTCTTTGGAGTACAAATGCTTCCATGTACAGAAGTTTATTCATTTGTTATGGAGGTGTCTGGAATGAAAAAATTCAATGAAATTTTTTAATACACTCACAAGTCTGTTAATTTGGTGTGGGGCTTTTGGGGGGGGGAGCACTGTTGGTTTTTGTTTGAGGCTACTCCCAACACTGCTCAAGGGATCATGCAGTGTCAGACTGAACGTGGCCTCCCAGGCTCCAGCCCTGTCAGTCATCTGGTGACAGGCACTGAATACAGGTTCAAAGCATATACTTCACTACTGAGCCACATTCCAGCCCTGTTGATCTATTATATTGATTTATTTTTGTCATTTTGGGGGACATACTTGGCAGTACACAGAGGCCAGCCCTCTAATCAAGGGCCACTTCTGGGTCTGGGCCTGAGGGAGCATACGTGGTGCTGGGACTCAACCCATTACTGTGACAGCAGCTGTATGCTAAGCAAGCATATATCCAGCCCAGATCTATTTTACTTTTGTGATTAAAATGTTGTTATTTTTTTTAAATGCTGAAAAGAAATATCTAAGAAAAAAGGCAATGGAATCGTTAAATGAAAATCAGTTCATACAGGCAAATGATATTATGTTCTTCCATAGAGTATTCCTTCAGAATTCTTGTTCCTATAATGGAATGTTATTCCAGCTTTTAGATTCCTTACATTTTCTTCATGTAATTTAACAATACCTGAGAGTATGATCCATGGATTAACCCATCATCTGGGATTTGCTGATGCATATTCATCCCAGATCTATTTTAAAGGTGAAAAGATATAAAGACCTTTCATTTAAGTGTACGCAGGTATCAACTTGCCAACATCAAACTCTTGTCCTCCCAGTGGAGAAAAATGCTTCATGTATAATATACTGGAAATACAAATTTGTACTATTTGTACCAATGGCAAATATGCATAGGTGCACCAGTTTTACTGTGCATTTTAATTCTCATTTATTCTCAAAATGTATTCAAGATCTACAGCAAAATAATGGCAAGCAAAACAATGGGATCATTGATTCTTCATCAGGTCCAGCCAACTCTTTTTCAATGAAAATGGGCTTTCCCATAATAGCAAGGAAATTAGAGGTAACATAGATGTCAACCTTTTTTTCCTCTAATATTTTGAGAATGGTTTGATTGTAATAAGTTACTTACACAATAAGTTGTTTGGGAACACAAAGTAAAAATTTTTTTTCCAAACTTTTTATTTAGTATTCTGTAGTTGCTTCACACACACTTAAATGGTCTTATTGGGGAGAAGGAAAGGTACTGGGGATTCAGAAAGGCAAAATATGGTCAGCATCCTTTTGCTCTGGGGTGCGGGGCTTACAGGGCATATAGCACTTTCCTTACATAAAGCACTTGATCTCATATTTTTCAGACCAAGAACAATTTCAGCTTACAGACACTGAAATCCTAAAGAACATACCCTAACCACCCTTCAAAATAGAGCTAGCTTGTTTTATTAGGAACAAGTATTCATTCATCTCTCCATTTTTATGACTAGATGTATGTGAAAGATCTTAGAACTGCTTGCATTATTTACTGGGAGAAATTGGATAGTAAGTGGTCACTTAGGGACACTTGGGAAATCACAACACTAGTAAGTACACAAGTCAAGTCTTAACACATTAAACATTTGCTTGTTTAAAGCAATGTCGTAAGAAAAATCAAATAAGATCAAACATTTTTTTTTTCACTTTTTCTCCTCACAAGAACATAAAGTTATGGAAGGGAGGAACTTAATAGGAAATTAGAAGAAAAAAAAAGTAACACTTTCCTTTGAGTAGTCCTTGGATAGTTATAATAGGTTCCACTTATTTGTTTCATTGAACTGGGGATTTTGGTGCAAAGTTTTGTTTTTGTTTTTAATATCTGCTTCTGCATCCCCATCTATCAGATCGGCTTCCTCCACGACCACCACCTCTTGGTGCTCCACGGCTTGAACTGCTGTAGGAATCACGTGGAGGAGGGTACCCCCTTTCCATAGAAGGGGGTAACCCTCTGTCTTGTCTGCCAACCCGATCACGACCACTTGAGTAGAGATCACTTCGGCTGCTTGAGTAACTGTCTCGGCTTCCACCATATCCATCCCGTGAGCTGCTGTAATCATCATAGCGACTGCTTCCACCATAAGACGGCGGTGGCCCTCGCGTAGGTGGAGCACTACGTGAGTTACCATAACTCTCATAGGAATCTCTGTAGGAGCCACCACTGGGATGATCTGAATAGTCTCGATCTCGACCGTAGCCATCTCGATCACTATACCCTCTTGATGGATAGTCATCACGTGAACTGGAATGCCCATAATCACGGTAGGTATAATCTCTTGGGGGTGGTGCATAATCTCTGGTATCCCGTGAACTTGGGTAATCTCTGCTCGAGTAGCTGTCTTTAGTAGAATATCCATCATCTCTTGGGGACAAATAAACATCTCTTCGAGAAGGTAGGGGCTCCCTTCGAGGTGGGCCTCCATAACTATCTCTTCCACGGGACACAGGAGCTCTCCCTCCCATTCCACTACTGCTTCGAACTGGTCCTGAGGGGGCAGACCTTTTAGGAGGTGGCCCCCCACTTCGTGGTGGTGGTCCTCTTTTCACTGGAAGTGGCCCTCTGGAAGAACTCATACTAAAACTCATGGAATAGCCACCATCATCCATGTACCCTCCGCGTGAGGGTGGCCCCCTTGTTCCTCCACTGCCTCCTCTTCCACCTCTAAGGCCTCTTGGAGGGCCTCTGCTTCTTGGAGGTGGAGGTGGTCCCCGTCTCCCACTTTCAAATGATGGTTTGGTAGCTTGTTCTACCTTGATGGCTTTCCCATCTAAGGACTTCCCATTCATGTCTCTGGCGGCATCCTTAGCATCTGCTGGGCTTTCAAAGGTGACAAAAGCAAATCCTCTTGATTTGTTGGTTTCACGGTCTTTCATCAACAGAACTTCCACTATTCGTCCATATTTGCCAAATACGGCTTCAAGGGCTTTCTCATTTGTTTCAGTATTGAGCCCACCAATAAAAAGTTTTCCTGGGCGATCTGCTTCAACCATTTTTACCCCCTGAACAAGAATCGGAGGGAGTGATGATGGTTTCCAAGTTCTTATTAAGTGGCCGATGGGCGCTTCCTAGCAATTCAGCACGAGGGACAGCTGCCTGCTCCGAGACCTAGGAAAGGGAAGTCACCACCAGCACTACTGCGCAACCCAAAGTAAATTATTTTAACTACAAAATGCTATTCCTGGGTCAGTGTGGCTGAATGGCAGAGTGCAAGTACCTGCACCATGAAAAACAATGATACTCCAACTGATGATGAGAAGCCCACTAGAAGGTGCTATAGAAATAAAGTATGCACTCTTTCTGATATACAATAATCCAAAGATTACTGAAAGGCCTTATAATATAGTGGTTTCCAAAGTTATCTAGGGGAACTGAAGTGATAGCACAGCGAGGCGGCAGGGGTGATGTTGTTTGCCTTGCATGCAGCCAGACCTGGGTTCAATCTCTGGGATCCCATATGGTCCCCCAAGCACTGCCAGGAGTAATTCCTGAGTGCAGAGCCATGAGTAACCTCTTCCTTGGGTGTGGCCCAACCACCCCTCCCCCTCAAAAAAAAAGGTGCTTTTCTTCACGTGGTTGACTCTTGCACGTGGTAGATTCCCCAAGCACTGCTGAAGCAACTCCTGAGCACAGAGCCAGGAGTAGGTTCTTATCACTACCAAATATGACCCCAAAACCAAATTAATTAGCCAAATAATCAATTTTAAAAGTAAACGTTTTCTAGGGTTAGGGAGATGGCTTTATCTTGGGTTCGATCCCTTTTACCACATGGTCACCCTGGCAACACCAGGAGTCACCAGCACAATGCCAGAAATAGCCAAACTGCCCTCCCCCAAATTATCAAAAAGCTGACCAATATGCTGACATTTTTCTATGAATATGGCTCTTACTTTATCTGAAAAGAACAGCAACAACAAAATCCACAGCTGGAGAGATAATACAGCAGGTAGGGTACTTGCTTTGCACACAGCTGGCCTGGGTTCAATCCCTGGCACCTCATATGGTCCCTCAAGCCTGCCAGGTGTAATTCCTCAGTGCAAAACCAGGAGAAAGCCCTAAGCACTACTGGCTGTGGCACAAAGCAAAAAACAATTAGATTCTGGCTAAAGAGCTCAAACAATGAGCATTTTTTGTTGTTGTTGTTCAAATCACTGGGTTCTAGCTTAGGACCACATAGTCCTCCTGAGCACCACCAGAAGACTCCTAACCAAAGAGCCACAAGTAACCCCTGAGCATTTCCAGGTGTAGCCAAAAAATCTAAGTAAATACAAAATAATCAGGCATCATGTTATTCATAATCAGCAATAGAAAACAAATTATCTACCGTTGTCTTCTCAGCAGATCTGAGAGTTGGGGTAAAATCCCAAATAATAATGGTGGCCCTCGTGTCAAAATATCGAATGTAATCAAAGTAGAGAGACAGTAATGTGGAAATCATCTGCCCCACAGGTAGGGGGAGGGTGTGGGATGGAGGGTATACTGGGGTTTTTGGTGGTGGAAAATGGGCACTGGTGAAGGGATGGTGTTTCATTGTATAACTGAGACTTAAACCAGAAAACTTTGTAACTGCTCTCATGGTGATTCAATAAATAAAATAATAAAAAGAAAAAAAGTAAGGTGGAGTTCATGCCCAATTCAATCAGTCTAATCAATGGCTGAATAAATAGCAATATTCCTACAAAAAAATAAAGAAATGAGTCAGAGGGAGATAAAGAATAACTGTACTCATTTGAGACTAATACCCAAAGACAGTAGAAATAAGGAGGTCTAGTCCATGGTTGGGAGCTTGCCAAAAGTGGGATAGGGAGAGTGTAGTTAGGACAGAGAACCACTGACAATGACAGTTGGAATTTATTAGTCTGAACAAGAACTAGATATTGAGAGGATGTAAAATGATATTCAGGATGATAGGAGAACTGGAACATTATTTGATTTAATAAAAAACAGAAAAATAGACGTAGTTCTTAACTGTGCAAGCACTCCTCAGGAACAAAAAATGCTCCACATAAATAATGTAACACAGCTTTCAAAAAACTGGAAAACTAACAACAAGATTGACCCAAAGAAGTGAGGAAGAAGGAAATAATAAAACTTAGGGAAGAAATTAATGAATTGGAATCCAAAAAAATCAATCAAAAGATTAACAAAATCATTGTTTATTCTTTCAAATTATGAACAAGATTGATAAAGCAAGAATCATGAAGAAAGAAAGACTGTTTCTGATGATAATTAACAGAATCAGAAATGATATCCAAAATGGTAGAATTTGGGGAAAAAAGGAATTTCTACTTGTGGAAGAAAAATTTCTTCCTCAAAGTAGAAACTAAAATGAACAAAAAGCACATAAAGAGGCGGCCAGAGTAACAGTGCCATGAGGGAGCTAGAGTGATAGCACAGCTGGTAGGGTGTTTGCCTTGCATACGGCCAACCTGGGTTCGATTCCCAGCATGCCATACGGTCCCCTGAACACCGCCAGGAGTAATTCCTGAGTGCATGAGCCAGAAGTAATCCCTGAGCATAGACAGGTGTGACCCAAAAAGCAAAAAAAAAAAAAAAGGAAAGAAAGAAAGAACGAAAGAAAGAAAGAAAGAAAGAAAGAAACAAAGAAAGAAAAGAGAAAGAAATAGTGCCATGAGGAGAGTATTTGTTATGCACACGACTGACTTATGTGATATCCAGCACCCCACATGGGGCCCCAAGAACCTACAGGAATAATTCCTGAGCACCACTGGGTATAGTCTCAAAAATGCATATAGAGAAATTACATACAAATCATCAGCAAACTGCAAATCAAAAAAAGAAACACCTCACACCAAAGAGATGGACACATCACAAAGAATAGCAAAAACCAGTGCTGATTTGGATGCAGGGAAAAATAAAACCTCATTCACTGCTTGTTGGAATGTCAACTGGTCCAGTCTTTGAAAAAAAAACACTGTCATACCTCAATATTCCATATGACACAGCAATACACTCTAAGGTTCTGAAAACACAGTGCAGAAATAGCATCTGAATTCTTATGTCCATTGAAGCACTATTCACAATAGCCAGAATCTGGAAAGCACTGAAGTGCCCAATGGCTAAAGAACCTAATGTACATACCTATGGTATAGAATGGAATACTATACAGCCACCAGGAAAATGATGCCATGAAACTTGTTTGATACATGGATAGATAGAGATTCATGCTGATTTAAATCAGTCAGCCACAGAGGTATAGGCATATAATGATTGCACTTATTTGTGGAATATAAAAGTAGTATGAGAAAACAACTAAATGACAGAAGTAATGAAGACCAGGAGAAAAGTTTATAGCTTGCAAGCATACATCATATTTGATGGAAATAAAAAAGGGCCAACTTGACTTCAAAGCCTAAGGTCTTAGAAAATGACCAACTAAAGGAGTTCAAGGCATAAAGAAGAAAGTAATAAAAAAAGAACAGAAATTAATGAGCTGGAACAAAAAAAAACAATTCAAATGATCAATGAAAGCAGGATCTGGTTCACTGAAAAATAAACAAGACAATAAACCAAGTAACAAGTAGCAAGACCCACAAAGAAAGAGAGATAGAGAACCCTACTAAATCGAATCAGAAATGAAACAAAAATCAGAAAGGAACATCACAGCAGAAACTATAGAAATTCAAAGGATCATCAGAGATTACTTTGAGAATCTTCATGCCAAGAAGTAAGAATCTTTATGCCAAGAACCTCAAAGAAATGGATACATTCCTGGATTCCAATAACCTCTCACGGTTAATCCCAAATCTTGGAATACTTGAACATAAGAAAAGAAAGAGGACAGTAGAGAGAGCAGGAGAGAGAGGGGGGGGGGAACTTGCCACAGAGATGGGGAAGGTAGGGAATACGGGGAAGAGATTGGTGTTGGAATGAATGAATAAATAGAGATGAGACCAATGCTTTCACAATACCCAAGATTGGATTTGTCAGGTATCCTAGGAATCACAATTGATGTGAAGACAAAATGGGATCTTGAAAAGGAATACCCATTAGAGATTATGAATTATATAGTGTTAATGCCACAATGTTCTTTTGTAGTTCAGTGGAAAACAAATAGTGCGGAACTTTACCCTGACCTTTCTGGGTCCAAGAAGTGGGCTAGTAAAATAAATTACCAAGACATCAAGATAGTTTAGAATAAGTTTATTTATAAAGAACTCGGGGCTGGAGTGATAGCTCAGCGGGTAAGGCATTTGCCTTGCATACAGCCAACCTGGCTCACCTGAGTTTGATTCCTCCACCCCTCTCGGAGAGCCTGGCAAGCTACCAAGAGTATCTTGCATACACGGCAGAGCCTGGCAAGCTCCCCGTGGCATATTCAGTATTCCAAACACAGTAACAACAAGTCACACAATGTTACTGGGCCCGCTCGAGCAAATTGATGAACAACAAGAGGAAAGTGACAGTGATAAAGAACACACACCAGACTGATACAATGAAGACCTCTGGAAGGAGAGGGACATTAACACAGTTTGGGGGAGTTTTGTATTATGTGTCTCTGGGCTATTTATAAATTAACAAATTCCTCAAAGTGAGTGAGCTGGAGATTTGTAGCCAATTACATGAAGGGAGTAAATTATCAATAAGATGTTCTGAGATAATAATATGGAGGGAATGAGATATATACTAAATATTTTAAGCCAATGACAGGAAGAGTATTTTTGGGCCAATTTTATGAATTGAGCAGCTATACTGAGTGGTAATTCTAGAATAAGGCCTAGAGAGTGTTCTGGGCAGGGCTGATTGTGTTAACAGAGACTGTCTTAGCATAACAGACATTTTATTTTATTTTAAAATCAATTTTATTGAGTTACCACGGTTTAAAATACTTTTAATTATACTTTTTAGCATAAATTATTCTAATACCACACCCATCACAAGAGAGATTATTGCCCTACATCAGGGTCCCAGTGACTTTTCACAACCTCTTCTTCCATGTAGGCTCAGTTCTGTAGATAAAATCTTCAGTTCTGATCACGATCACGATCACGACCATCCTGTTGTTTGTCGATTGCCTTGAGCAGGCCCCAGTAACGTCTCCTTCGTCCTAGCCCTGAGAATTTTTTTTAAGTGCCATATCAAAGCTCATTCAGAGTTAGGAGAATGAGACTCATCATTGTTACTGGTATTTGGCATATTGGGTATGCCAAGGGGAGTTTGCAAGACTCTGCGGCCACGCACTTTCGGGAGCTGGGTTTTATAGTCTCTGGGTCTTGGCCATTGATGGGATTATACAAAGCCAGGGGGCCAGTTGGTGGGTGTGACCCCTGCCTCCTGGAATATGGAGGATCTGGGTGGAGGATGCTCAGCCCCGATCCGAACAGGCTTGGAGATCTCAGCCCTGGGACCCTCATTCCTTTGTTCTTCTGCTGGTACCTTCATGTGTGCGGAGAGTGGTCTCAGCATGGTGGTGGCTGGTTCTGGAGGTCTTCGGCTGCCGGA
>JAOXYA010000005.1:21199436-21223821 GCA_028565675.1 Sorex palustris | reverse complement strand
ACACAGTACACTCGTGCACATACATGCACATGCACACATGTATGCACACCATGCATTTGCACATACAGAAATGCACATATGCACACATGCACAAGCAGAAACTCATGCGCATACATGCACATACGTATGCACACATGCACATGCAGAAACACACACATACACAAACACACACACACACACACACGCATTCCATGCTGCAGCTGCCCTGAATGTCTCAGCCCCTTGACGTGGCTCGGAAGGACCCCCAGGCTCCTGCAGCACCAGGCTCCTCGCAGTGTCTGCAGAAACGTGCCCAGGGACTTCCCGTGATCTCATCTCTTGGGAGAGTTGATAACCCGAAACATACAAGATGGGAACGAGTGTCTGAAGGTTTTTATTTTGTGTGGGAAAGTGAAAAGGAAGCCAGCTGCCTTGAGAACGTTGTGTTGGGAGACTAAGCAGCAGGACTTAACTCAGGCAGAAGCCAGCCCCCAAGTGTTCAGGAAAACAGAGGCTCAATCCCAGGCGGAGCCAGTGACTAGAGGGGAAATCCCAAGTGCACTGTGGAATGGATGCAAGCCTGAGGGGCAAGTCTGCCCAGGCCCGGCACACCACATTGCTCTCTGAAAGCTCCTGAGCTCTTTTTTTTTTTTAATTTTTATTAGTGAAACACTGGGCTGGAGCGATAGCACAGCAGTAGTGCGTTTGCCTTGCACACAGCCAGCCCGGCCGAGCCGGGTTCGATTCTTCCACCCCTCTCGGAGAGCCCGGCAAGCTGCCGAGAGTATCTCTCCTGCACGCCAAAGCCTGGCAAGCTACCTGTAACATATTCAATATGCCAAACACGGTAACAAGTCTCAAAATGGAGATGTTATCTGGGCCCGCTCAAGCAAATCAATGAACAGTGGGAGGACAGTGACAGTGAAACATCATGAGATACCGTTGTAGACTTACAAATTTTTGTGCTTGGGCTTCAGTTATACCATGATCAAATACCCATCCCTCCCCCAGTGCCCATTCTCCACCACCACTGATCCCACTGCAGCTGTTAGAAAAAATGAAGTCATGAAATTTATATACAAGTGGTACCACATGGAAAGTCCCTGAGCTCTTTCCCCTGCTCACCGGCAGCTTCAGGGGTGAGCTCTGTGGAAAGCAGCTGGGGAAATTGCATTCCGGCTTCTTGCCTTTTCATTACAGTGTTAGCCCTGGGGATGTTAGGGGAAAGTACCAGGCGCTGGTTAAACTGTCAGAGCAATATCCTTCCTCCCTTATCCTGCCAGATTTCTTTCTCAGGCAGCTTTAGATCTAAGCCCCCGCAACGCGCTTTGTTCCTGGGCAAACTCTGTTTTTCACTTCTTTTTCAACCCTCTCCTACCCCCACACCCCCCACAAATGAGATTTTTTTCTTTCTGGGCAGCAGCGCCTCTGTGCCCATGTCTGAGACACGGTGGTGAGTGCCTGGAGCTTCTCTTCCCCCTCCTTGTCGGCAGCTCTGAGCTTCGGAGCCAGGCCAGCCAGAGCACAGCTCCAGCCAGCGTCACGGGCACTGGGTGGGCACAGCTGGAAAGTCTCCCTACTCAGGAAAGCCGGGCTCCCCGGGGCTGCGTTCCTATATGGGGCTTCTGCCTAGGTAATAGCCTGTTGCTAGAGTGGTTGCCGAGGGGGTTGAGTTGGGAGAGGTGGATGGTCTTCTTTGAAATTCCTTTCCTGACCTTATGTTCCTGCTGGAGCTTCTCTGGGTCTGTTGCTGGCACCAGGTGAGAGTCTAACCAGACCTTGGTTCCTGCATTTGCAGCCATGGCCCTATTGGTTTTATTACTTCCTAGGAGTTCCATTGCCGTGGGGGCCCTTCCCTGTCTACCTGTCCACATCAGTACTGCTCGGGCCCCCTTCTCCCCTTTCTTGTTTCTTCTATACAGGCAGCATGATTGACAGCAGTGCTAGCATGACTGAAAGCAATGTCAGCATGATTGACAGCAGTGTTTGTTTAGCATGATTGACAGCAGCATCAAGCATGATTGACAGCAGTGCTAGCATGATTGACAGCAGTGTCAGCGTGATTGACAGCAGTGGTAGCATGATTAACAGGTGTCAGCATGGTTGACAGCAGTCTTAACATGATTGACAGCAGTGCTAGCATGACTGACAAGTATCAGCATGATTGACAAGTGTCAACATGATTGATAGCAGTGTTCGCAAGACTGACGGCAGCATCTGCATGATTGACAGCATCAGCATGAATGTCAGCAGTGTTCACAAGATTGACAGCAGCGTCAGCATGATTGACAGCATTTGCACGATTGCCAGTAGCATTGACTTGCTTGACAGCAGTGTTCATAAGATTGACAAGTGTCAGCAGGATTGACAGCAGTGTTGGCATGATTGATGGCATTGGCGTGATTGACAGCATCAGCATGATTGACAGCAGTGCTAGCATGAGTCACAACCATGTTCGTAAGATTTACAGCAGTGTTTGCAAGATTGACAGGAGCTTCGGCATGATTGACAGCAGTGCTAACATAATAGCAGAGTCAGCTGATTGACAGCAATGTTAGTATTTCACATTCACGTGAACAGCATGGACAGTGTCTCTGCCCCCTTCCCCTCGGAGTGCTGTTGTCCCCACTGGGCCCCAAGGACCCTGCTCTCAGTCCCATGGGCTTGCTTGGCAGCTGCCTATGTGTGTGTGTGTGTGTGTGTGTGTGTGTGTGTGTGTGTGTGTGTAAGTACACACGGGAAGATTCGTGCACTCGTGTCCTCAGTGTGTTCTTCAGAGATCTCCAGAGAACGCTTGGAAACAGCTGCCCTCCTTCCTGGGGGAAGGGCCCCCTGCACGCAGACCGAGCCCAACCTCCGAGCCAAGCCACCTCTTCCTCCCCTGCCCCATGAGTTCCTGAGGTGTCGCACCCAACTGCACAGGTGGGGAGGGTTATCGACTGCTCAAGGCTGTTCCCTACAGTGGTCAGTGTGTGTGCATGTTTCCAGGGAGACAACCTGAGGCCACACCGCCCTGAGTGTAGTGGTCTTTGGACACCCTCCCTCTGCCCTCTGCACTGCTCAGTGTGACAGACCCTCCCTCCACGCTTCCCTTTTATGTGTGTTGTTGCTGCAGTGTGCAGAGATCGCACAAGTGTGTCACATCTGCATCCCAGCTGCAGGGCCAGTGGCTGTGCTCGGCAGTGTAGGCTGGTGTCATGCTCCATCCCTCAGCCTCACACCAGCAAGGCAGGGGCCCACCACGGAGCCTCATACCCGGGCCCACTGCTTAGCGTGTGTGTGTGTCTGTGTGTGTGGTGCCTGGGGGTGTCTGTGTGTCTGTGTGTGTTTTGTGTGCCTGGGCATTATATACCTGGGTGTGTGTCTATGTATATGTCTGTGTGTCTGTGTCTATGTGTCTGTGTCTGTGTGTGTGTCTGTGTGTGTGTCTATGTGTGTCTGTGCCTTGTGTCTGTGTGTGTGTCTGTGTGTGTGTGACTGTATGTCTGTGTGTGTCTGTGTGTGTGTCTATGTGTGTGGTGCCAGGGCTCTACGGAGCCACATCCCTGGCCCCGCTGCCTCTCACTGTCCCCTTTGTGATCCAGCGGACAAGTGGGTCAGGTTTGTTTTCCTGCTTGTGGTCCTGAAGCCCCCAGTGGTCGTGGGGGCCCCATTGTGGCAGCGACATGACACACAGGTAGGGCGGAGTGGACTAGGCTGGCTGCTCACATGAGCCACATTAGACAAAACCAGGTTCTGAGTCACGTGCTGTGAAGAAAACGGAGCACTGTGGGCAGGCAGCCTCTCACTACAGAGCTAGGGGGCGATAACCAGGACCCTCCCTGGGGAGACACAGGGTTATCTGCCTTGAGCATCTCTTCTGATGTTGACATTTGGGGCAGAGTCTCCCCTCCTGGAACATGCTGACTTGGGGTGTGCATTCGTGCAAGGTCCCAGCCAGGTACCAGCCTGCTAACACGTCAACATGCGTGGGCACATGGACGGCCAGGGCTGCTGCTTCTGTCTGTCCTGCAGGCCAGGGTCGCTGTGAGCTCAGGGCTTCCACACCACCGGGGAGGGAGCAGATCTGAGCCTCTGACCTAAGAGGCAGCCACTCCCTCTGCTGGAGGTTCTGTCGGGGTCTGATCTGCCCACCTCTCCTCTCCCAAGCATCCAGATGGAGCTGGATGCTGAGGCGGAGAAGATGATGGTGTCGCAGCAGGAATTCTTATCCGTGGAGGATTCTGCGTACATGCCCGACTCAGATGTATCTGCACCCCAGATCAACAGGAACCTCATCCAGAAGGCGGGGTACCTGAATCTCAGGAAGTGAGTGTGCCAGGGCGGCCGCCCCATCCTAGGAGGCAGAGGGGATGCGTCAGCCGCCAACCCCTACTGTGGGGAGACTGAGGCACGGTTTCCCTCCCTGATGCACTGAGGTGGGGCTGGAGCTGGGGAAGGGAGCCCCTTACCCCTCTCACCAGGACCCCAAATCTAGCTGACTCTACTCACTCTTCACTCCCTAGTGTCCCTCAGCCGGGAAGGGTGCCTTTCTGAGGCTTCCGGACGCTCTCTGTTCTCCTCAAGCACTGCCAGAAAGGCCTCAGATTCAGGGCACATTTGAGTTCGAATTCATTCTGGACTTTGCCCATTCGGAAACCCTTGACCAAACTGCTTTGGTGTTTTGTTTTGCAAGCCTCGCCCTCCCATCTTCAGTCTACAGGGCCTAGACCAGTGCGAAAGTTTCCAATCCCTTCCGGGGGGGCTGGAGCATTGGTGCAGCGGGGAGGGCATTTGCTTTGCACACGGCCGACCTAGGTTCGATCCCAGGTATCCCGTAGGGTCCCTCCCCTGAACACTGCCAGGAGTGATTTCTGAGTGTAGAGTCAAGAGTTGGCCCTGAATACCATGGTGGCCCAGAAACCAACAGAATAACCCAGTTTTCGTCTTTTCGACACTTGTGCCCAGCCCAGAGCTCCACGCCGAGCTGCTGAGGGCTGAGGTGCGAGCACAGGGCAGGTTCCCCTCAGTCTGTGCGTCAGGCAGCATCTCTGCCTGTTCTGACCGTGGTTCCTTCTGACCGGTCCTCCCTGCCCCTCCCTGCCCTCCTGTCAGCCCGCAGGCCTATGCTGTCACCCCACAGAATGATTTTTCCCCATGGCCTTCTTGGAATGTGCTGGGGGCCTATCAGGGGCCTTGTGGCCCCTGAGTGAAGATGCTTGTCCCGGTTTCTCGTGCTTGAGCTGCTCTGAGCGGTCGAGGGATCGTCGGGGCTGCCAGGGATGCCACAGGGATCGGCCGCATGCACGCCCAGACTCCCCATCTCGGACCCGCCCACAGAAAGGCCACAGGCAGGGCCAGGCAACCACCCAGACGGACCCCCGTCCCAATGGGCCCTTCCGATTCTTGCAGCAAAACGGGGCTGGTGAGCACCAGCTGGGAGCGGCTGTACTTCTTCACGCAAGGCGGGAACCTCATGTGCCAGCCGCGTGGCGCTGTAGCCGGGGGCTTGATCCAGGACCTGGACAACTGCTCGGTGATGGCGGTGGACTGCGAGGACCGGCGCTACTGCTTCCAGATCAGCACGCCCAGCGGGAAGCCGTACGTCACCCCGCGCGCGCTGGTCCTCATCTGGGGACACGGCTGGCCCTGCAGCATGTGCAGGGGACTGTGGTCCTGGGGAGGGTGTTCGAGGCTGGTCAGCTCAGGGCTCCCAGCAAAGGCCAAGGCCAGGCCCCTCTGGGCCTCCCTCCGTGTGTGTGTGGGGCGGGGAGGGCCGGGGGAGGCAAGCAGGAGAGAGGAGGCGCCACAGTCCTGCCCGAGGACCCGTCTCCTGAGACGAGTGACCAGTGCCATCTGCAGCAGCAGTGACCCTCCTGAGAGTGTCAGTCTTGAGACCCAGCAGCTGTGACTGCAGGCCAGGCGGCCTTCCCAGTGGCGGCATCCCCACTCTGTGAGGCTGCTCAAGGGGCCCCCTGACATGCCCCCGATGGGTCAGGAGTCGGGGGTCTCCAGGCTTCCCTCACTGCTCTCGCATCGCTTTCCAGGTTGGGGTCCAAAGCGGAGATTTCTTTTGAGAATTAGCATCTTCGGGACAGCCCCGGGGGATGTGGGCCCAGGAGGTGGGCAATGTCCCCTGGACTGTAATTAGTTTGTTGTGGAGGGGGGGGCCACACCTGGTGATGCTCAGGGTTACTCCTGGCAGTGTTCTGGGGACCATCCGGGAGGCCAGAGATGGAACCCAGGTGGGCCGTGTGCAGGACAAATGCGCTACCCACTGTGCTACTGCTTCACCCCTGGGTTGTTGTTGTTGTTTTTCTTTTTGGGTCACACCCTGCGATGCACAGGAGTTACTCCTGGTTAACACTCTGAGGAATTACTCCTGGTGCAGCTCGAACCTAGGTCGGCTGCATGCAAGGCAAACGCCCTACCTGCTGTGCTGTTGCTCCAGCCCCAGGTTTTGTTGGTTTTGTTTTTGTTTTTGTTTTTTTGTTTTGGAGCCACACGCTGCGGTACTCTGGGCTCACTCCTGCCTCTATACTCAGGGGTCACTCCTGTTGGGGCCCAGGGGACTGTATAGGAAGCGGAGAATCGAACCCAGTCAGTGGTGTGTATGTCAACACCAGTTACCCGTCCCTGGGTAACAGGAAGAGACCGGGCAGCGCTGTGGCTGCTCCCATTCTGTCTCCACAGAGACAGCCCAGGGACGCGCTCACCAGGGGGGAGGGGGGTCACAAAGACCCCCACAGGGTGGGAGGGTCCCAGCCCTCCACATGCAGGCACCAGGTTTGCAGGGAGTGGGAGATGGGCGCTTGGTGCTCAGACCTCGAAGAGGGGCCAGACGCACCGGCGGAGCACTTACCTTGGGGCTCTATGTTCCAGGGGCATCATCCTCCAGGCCGAAAGCAAGAAAGAGAACGAAGAGGTAGGGAATCCCTTTGGCTCACGCCTGTCCTTTCCTCCCTGAGTGGAGCGGCGGGGGGCTCTGGGAGTGAGCTGGGTCTCCTGTCCTCCACAGTGGATCTGCGCCATCAACAACATCTCCAGACAGATCTACCTGACCGACAACCCTGAGGTACCTGAGGGTGGCCCTAGGTACCTGCCCACCCCGATGCCATTCACCCCTGCCTGGCCCCAGGCCTGAGCTGTCTCCCTGGCGTTTGCAGGCTGTCGCCATCAGGCTGAATCAGACGGCCCTCCAGGCGGTCACTCCCATCACCAGTTTGGAGAAAAAGCAAGAAGGCCTATGCCCCAGGTAAGCCCAGGGCAAAGGGGAACTCGCTCTCCTGACACTCGGTGTGTTTTGGTGTTTGGAGAGGGGTGGGGGGGATGTCAGGTGCCACAACACCTCTGGGGCGGTTCTGCCTCTGTCTACGGCTCAGGTGTGGCCCCCAGCCCTGCTCTCGGGGGGCCATTTGTGGCGCTGGGGATCAAGGTCTGCCGCCTGCTAGGCACGTGCCTTCCCCGCTGTCCCGTTCCCCCCACCCCACCCTGACAGGTCAGGTCCTCTCGAAACCCCCCGTGAGCTGGCCCTGTAGCAGCAGCCGAGGCCAGGACGGGGACTGTCCTCCCAGGGTCCCCCCGCCACCGGGGGCAGAGCTGGATTCAGACCCGGCTCCTGTCTCCACTGCCTCCTTGGGCCCAGACAGGCGGGCACTCCTGCACTCCGCGCCAGGCGCAGAACCAGAGCCAGTGCCAACAGAGGCCCGGAGTCCCCCTCGGTAGGGCCCTGGTGTGTCCAGCCATGCCTGTGCCTGTTTTTCCCAGACTTCTTGTCTCCTTCTTGTCTCCTGCCCAGCCTTGCACCCGAGCTCATCCTCGTCAGTGCTCCAAGTAGGCTCGGCCATGTCTTGTTTGCTCGTGGCTGCGTGCTGGAAGCATGTGTGGAGCTTTTTTGTTTGAGTCCTCCAGTAGAATTTTTTTTCTTTTTTTTTCTGGGGGGAGAATGGGGGCATTGGGCCACACATGGCAGTGCTCAGGGCTTACTCTGGGCCCTGTGTTCAGGAATCACACCTGGTAGAGCTCGGGGAACCATCCGTCGTGCTGGGGATGGAACCCCAGTCGGCCACGAGCACCCTAGCGGTCGCTCCTTTGTCCCGCAGAGAGCTCCCGTTGGAGTAATACCTGAGGGCTGCTGTTATTTGTCATGTGACGAAGTGTAGCACGGAAGGGTGGATGGCAGTCGTGATGGCGCCAAATGTTCATCTCTCCGTGGGCTGCTAGAAGGAGCCCCATCAACTAGTGGACAGACGTCAGCTAACGAGCCCCAAGAGATGAGCATTTGGCTCCACACGCCTGCAGTGGGCAGGTGGGAAGGGGCAGTGGAAGACAGTGCCAAAGAAGAGGTCCGAGAGGGGCAGGCTGGCTGGCAGAGCCTGGGGACCAGCAGGGATTCTGGTTCCAAAGCTTTATTTGCAAGGAGAATTGAAATCTTCCACATTCGTAAGAGCAATCAATCCCTATTCGGCCAATAGTAAAGGCATCGAGTTGAGTTCCCGCCCGCCCCTCCCCCTCCCCCTCCCCATTTTTATATTCCAGCCAGACCCCAAAGCATTCCGAGGTGAGCAATGACAAGAAGGTTCCCCAGGCCGCGGCCAGCGTGCCTGAAACTGAACAGCTGATTGCCCCCGGGACCCCCATTCAGTTTGACATTGTACTCCCTGCGACGGAGTTCCTGGACCAGAACCGTGGGAGCAGGTATGGCATCAGCACGGCCACCCCTGGAGCCGGCTCTTGTCTCCCTGCCCCAGGCCAGGCCTCGGGAAGTTTCCTTTGAGCTGAAGATGCTTGTCCTGATCCGTTGACTCTCGCTGTTCCCCCAGACGCACCAACCCTTTCGGAGAGACCCAGGACGACACGTTCCCCGAGGCCGAAGGTAAGCGCAGGGTCTGGCGGCCAGTTAGCCACAGCCGCCCGCCCTTGCAGCATCCTCGCCAGACCTGCATCTGGCCACTCGGGGATGGGTGCCCCCGTACAGAGCAGCAGCGTCTCGCCCTGGGATACTTTGAGATGACAGGAAGCCAAGGATGACATAGAATACAAGGCGGTTCCAGCCTGAGCTTCTGCCATTTGACTCCTGGTCTCATCCCATCCTGGGAATATGATGAGAAGAGCCAAACCTGCTGTTCCAGGGGGTGCATCGCTCAGGACGAGGGTGGTCTGGCCGGTGAGGGGTGAGGGGCTCAAGCCCAGGCAACACTTCCGGTCAGCAGGAGGCAAGGGCACTGACTGGGTCTAAAGCAGGGCTAGATGGACCATAGGATAGCATGGAGGGCGTTTGCCCCGCACGTGACTGACCTGGGTTCGATTCCCCAGCATCTCAGATGAGCACCACCAGGAGTAATTTCTGAATACAGGAATTAACCCCTGAGCATCATCGGGTGTGGCCCAAAAGAAAAAATAAATAGGGCTTGGAAGTTGGACTTTACAGCTTTCGGGGAGAAAATTCCGAGCCTCAGAGCAGCCTCTGCTCTTGTTCTGTCTGGCTGACCTTTCCTTGCGTCCACACTCGAGACAGTTTGCACGAAACACTTCCAAACTCGTGAGAAGAAGCCATCTTCACGAGAGCAGCTGTAACAGACTGTTGGTTGTATTTTCTTAAAAATTGTATTTTTTAGGGGCTGGAGCGATAGCACAGCAGGTAGGGCATCTGCCTTGCAGGCAACCGACCCGGGTTCGATTCCCAGTATCCCATATGGTCCCCTGAGCACTGCCAGAAGTAATTCCTGAGTGCAGAACCAGGAGTAACCCCTGTGCATCACCAGGTGTGACCCAAAAAGCCATTTTTTTAAAAAAAATCTTCAGGTTTTTTTTTTTTTTTAGGGAAATTGTACTGAGAGGGCAAGAGAGGATAAAATAGGCTTCTTGGTGTAAAATGATTTGTAAGTAACTCAGGAAAAAAGGGGAGCATCTTGGACACCTTGTTTATGGCTTTGCCCTTCTGGTGGGGCTGCTGGTTCTGTTCTCCCCGGGCCTGTGCCCTCTCTCCCCCAAGCAGCCAAAATCAGGGCTGGGGAGACAGAGCTGAGGGCTAGCGCCAGGGCCCCAAGTTCAGCCTCAGGCACCGCGCCATCCCCCTCCACCCCCAGCACTGCAGGGCTGAGTGTCACGGAAGGGGCCACAGGGCCCCAGGCACAGTGGAGAGGCCCTCGCCCACTCCAGGTCCACACTGGCAGGTCATCAGCACCAAATAAGCCAATTCCTGGACGCTGAGGGCTCCCGCGGTGCGCTGAATCAGCTCTTTCCTCAGTGCCCGGTCTCATCAGCTGACCAGAGTCGGTCGGCTCAGGGTCCCGTACCGCCCCCCAGTGTGGCCTGTCGGAACTGCAGCGCGAGAAGGTTTGTCTGGTTCCCACCTCTTCCTTGTAGGCCAAGGGCTGCCTTGCTGCTACTGTAAGGCCAGTCAGGCAAAACGGAGACCATAGGCGATCACAGCTCTGGCATCTTGAGGCTGATGGAAGCAGAGCTGTGAGGAATCTAGGTAGATTAGCCACAGCCAAGAGGTTAAGCCTGAGGCCTCCAGGCTGGTCACGAGCCAACAGCCGGGATGGCATGAATGTAGCCCTGAACCGGAAACGCTCTCTTGCAGATTCACTCTTGCAGCAGATGTTCATAGTCCGGTTTCTGGGATCGATGGAAGTTAAAACAGACAACACGACGGAAGTGATTTACGAAGCCATGCGACAGGTGTTGGCGGCTCGGGCTATTCACAACATCTTCCGGATGACAGAATCCCACATGATGGTCACCAGTCAGACGCTGAGGTACCACGGCTTTAGCCTTTCTCACAGGTCTCACCTGAGGCCCCCCCGTTCAGGGACATTCACGCTCAGACGACAGGGCTTGGTTCACAAGACTGATCAGCCGCCAAATTTCTGAATACACTCCCCCAATACGTACAGTATCAAACAGTAATTTGCAGTCACTCATCTGACACTTTCTTTTTTTCCCCACTCAGGGTTTCCCACTCACCCCCACAGCACATCTTTGGGAAGAGGGAGGAAAACTAGATACCCAGAGAAAAATCTATAGACATAAGGAAAATGACCCAATGACACAGAACAACTGCTACGCATGCTCCCCCCCCCCCCATCCATTATAACAAAATAGCACTGTAGCACTGTCCTTCCGTTGTTCATCTATTTGCTCGAGTGGGCACCAGTAACGTCTCCATTGTGAGACTTGCTGTTACTGTTTTTGGCATATCGAAAACACCACAGGGAGCTTGCCAGGCTCTGCCGTAAAGGTGGGATACTCTTGGTAGCTTGCCGGACTCTCCAAGAGGGATGGAGGAATCAAACCTGGGTCGGCCGCATACAAGGCAAACGCCCTACCAGCTGTGCTGTTGCATCATCATTAAAACATCATTAAAACAAAATAATGTTGAAAAAAACATTACTCAATGAAAAAATTATCGTAATAGCCAAAAGATGGAAACAATCCAAATGTCCATACCATTAATAGAGGACTGTGACAGTGGAAGAAAAATATTGAGTCTTAAAAAGGAATGCTAAAACATGAACCTTGAAAATATTATGCGAAGGAGGTGGGGGAAAGACACAAAGGGTCACGTTTTATGATCATTTATATGGAATTTCTACAATAATCAAATCCAGAGAGGTGAAAAAGCAGTTTAGAGAGGGTCAGAAGCTAAGAGGAGGACTAGGAAGTGAATATAGGTAGAGAGTTCCCTTTATGAGGTCACTGCAAATGTACCAGATGTCAACTTGATGTTTGATATTTTAACCACAGTAAGCACCACACCCTGTACCTCAATCCCAGATTCTGAAACAGAGAAGTCATACCAAAACTCAGGTCTCAACAGCAGGTTCAGATTACTTAACAGAGAGAGATTTAAAGTTACTTACAAAAGATGTAAGTAACTTTAAATTACTTAAAATTTATTTTCATTAATAGAAAATCGATAAAAATATCTAAGTGAAAGACAGCAGGGGCCAGATAGTATACAGCGAGTAGGGCATTTGTCTTGTAAGAGGCTACCTCGGCTTCGATCCCGGGCACCCCTGAACATCGGCCACCTAAATATTGCTAGGAGTAAGCCCTGAGCACTACTGGGCATGCCCCAAAAACAATAACAAAACTAGGTAAAGGTAATCTTAAGGGAAATTGTTTACAGTCTATATTTTAAAGTGATCAAATTCATATCCACAAGTATATAAAAGTAACTGTTTTGTACTTGAAATTTCATAATTTTTTAGCCAACTCGTTGGGGATCCTCATCCCAGTTTTCCAGATGAAGGAACTGTGAGGATTCAGTCCTGAGCCCCGTTTTGGACCCCATGACTTGCTAGTATCTCAGCTTGTAGCCGTCACCCACACCACACCCCACCCATTCACACTCTTCTGTTCCGTGTTTTAGAGCTGGGTAGCATCCCCACGATTCAAGAACATTATCATCACCTGTCAAAGAAACTCCATCCCCAGTAGTGGTCACTCCCTTCCCAAGCCACCTAACCTGAGGCACACACTTGCCACCAATTTGGTTCCTTCTCTCTCTGCCTACTCTAGACATTTCAGGGAGGCAGAGCTCTGGAGAGCCTGCTAGCTTCTTTCGAAGAGAATCTCTTGCTTTCACCTCTAACACTTTGAGCAGATCAGTATAGCTTTAAAGTCGTTTGCTTAAGAAATATTAACATGCTATTAATTTGCATCTCAACTGCAGTTTATTTTCCCAGACATTTTAACCTGGATGTTTACAGTGTTAAGGAATATGTAAGATAGTACAGCAGGTAGTACTAGCCTTGCACATGACCAACGTGGGCACACATACGGTCCCCCGAGCACATATCCCCGGCACACATATGGTCCCCTGAGGCCTGCAGGAGTTATCCCTGAATGCAGAACCGGAGGAAGTGCTGAGCACCACCAGATGTGGCTGAAAAACACGAAATAAAACATCACAGCCAATAACAACAACAACAAAAATACTATTCTCTCACCTTCCATTTAAAAAAAAAGTAGAAGAATCAGTTGATTCAAAGGAAAGACAGTAAATAGTGAAGAAGCTGTACAGGATACGGTCCATCTGGACTATACATTATTGAGTATAGTCAACTTCTTAAATAACCAGCATCTACAAAATTCATTCTGTCTTCACCCTGTCCTTCCGTTCAAGGTGTACCAAGTTTCAGCACAGTTAGGAGGGAGGGGGGGTAGGTGTTCTTTTCTGTGGAGGATCACCCCCAGGCCACCAGGTTTCACATTTAGAGGGTGATTTCAAGTCTGAACACTTGCACGCTCTTCTAAGAAGAGATGTATTCAAAGCTTGTGATATAACGAGAATCTCTTAAAATTTCAGGTTGATAGATCCTCAGACTCAGGTGACAAGAGCCAATGTGAGTACCTCATGCTGTTTCACTGAATGCTCCTTTGCTCCCCTCCTAACTGCCTCACGCATGGAGTTGGCACTAGGTGACTCCCGTCGGCCAAATCAAATGTCACTTCCTGTACACTTGCATGACTTTCTCCCAGGTCGTGCACGACCTTGTGTCCGTGAGTTCGCTACCTGTAACATTCGGTTCTATCCTTTTTTTTTTTCTTTCCAGTTTGAACTGACCAGTGTCACCCAGTTTGCTGCTCATCAAGAAAACAAGAGACTGGTTGGTTTCGTAGTCCGCATGCCAGAATCCACGGGTGGCGCATCTCTGAGCACTTACGTCTTTGAAAGCAACTCAGAAGGCGAAAAGGTCTTTTATTTACTTTTAAGATTTCATAGTGTTTTGGTTCAGATGAGTCTTATGTTTTTTGTGTTTATTTTTTGGTTCAGAGGCCACCCACAACCCAGCAGCGGTGCTCAGGGCTGACTCCTGGCTCTGCACTCAGGAATCACTCCTGGCCGGGCTCTGTGGATAGAGGGTACCAGAGATCAACCCCCAGTCGACTGCGTGTTAAGGAAGTGCCCTAACTGCCATCGCTCTGGCCTCTCAAATGAGTCTGTTTAAAAGGTTTTTTTTTTCCTTTAAAATTTTTTTTTGTATACAGTTGATAATTCTGAACATCCTTGAGGGATTCAGAGTTGGTTTCTCTTAGGCCTAGACTGACACTCAAGTGTTAGGCTCTGGGTTTCTGGGTTTACAGATTCCCAGTAATCTGTAGCCCCCACAAGTAAAAATTGTGATAATACGCCTATTCCTGGAAGACCCTAGTAAAATAAACTGGAATATAATTATCCCACGGAAAATACCTTTCAGCCTTAATAGTGAGTGAAGTCCATGTGCACATGTGGTCAAACTCTCAGCCTCAGACTTTCAAGGCATGTCCACTACTACCGAGCCCCTTCTATGGCCCAGAAGAATTTTAACGATATACTTATTCAGTATATACTTATTCAGAGATAGCAGGGAATGTTAAAAGCAACTCCCCTTAATTTTTAAAAATTAAAGCAAAGGGGGCTGGAGCAATAGCACAGCGGGTAGGGCGTTTGCCTTGCACGCAGCCAACATGGCCGACCCCAGTTCTATTCCCAGCATCCCATATGGTTCCCCGAGCACCGCCAGGAGTAATTCCTGAGTGCATGAGACAGGAGTAACCCCTGAGCATTGCCGGGTGTGACCCAAAAAGCAACAACAACAAAAAAAATTAAAGCAAAAATTAACAGAGGAGAAAATGTAGTCTGAGAGTCTAAACATTTTAAAAAGAAAAATACTTAGAATTAATCGAAAGTCATCAACTTTTATTTCAGCAAGTATTTGTACGCCACAGTGTGTAAGAACATGCTCTGGCTAACCATATGGTTAAAGAAGGAAACAAGTGCTACACATTTGAACACTGAAATCACCAGTTTTCACTTACCTGAATATTCCTATATGACACAAACTGGCACCAGGAGGCCAGGCCAGGGGCTGCTGAGCTTCGGACCCCCCTTGATGCGCCTGTGTCAGGGCCTCTGTCTCCATGCAGATGTGAGCAGTGATCCCACTCACTTCCATCACTCATTGTCCTCCCTGTAAGCCCTGGACCTTTGTTTGCTGCCGGTGACAAAAACCACTTTTCCTGTCTTTCACAGATCTGCTATGCAATCAACTTGGGAAAAGAAATTATCGAGGTGCAGAAGGTAAGGGGTATTTTGGTGCCGGTTTAACACAACTACTCAAACGACACTCACGCCCGTGCTAAGCTTGCTCCTAGAAAAAGTGCATTCTAATGGCCCGTTGAAGCATCCTAACCACCACAGTGACCGTCACGGTCGCTGCTAACCCTCGGTCTTCACAGCTGCCTCGGCTCTTACTTCCCGTTACCAACGTGTGCTTGCTGCTGGCTAGAACTGCTCTGTGACATTAAGATAAAGCGTCTAGCACTTGCTAGGGCCTTTGCTCCTCAGAACAGAAATGGGCCATCAGGACTAACTCTTGAGACTCCTTGCTTCTCAGTGGCTTCCAAACTGTCCTTTCCCCAACACTGTTGAGACGCGAGTCTGTGTAAGGAAAGCCCTGGGGTTCCAGCAGGGGGCAGGACAGGGACTGTGCCTCCCCGGGGGCCTTGAGGCTCTGTCCCGTTTGCAGACTGGCTGGGGCGGCCCGCAAGTACAGTGAGGGTCCTGGTCTGTGACCCTGGCCATCAGGGCGGGGCCCATGTACCCGGATGCAGGACAGGTGCCAGCCGGCTGGTATTCAAGCAGCTGACAAACGCTGATCCAAATGATCCCCACTGCCACTGCTTGGTCTGTCCACTGAATGTCACTGGAGTGACACAGGGCCCGGCCTTTATTATTATTATTATTATTTTAAATTTGGGGTTAAAATCTACATAGTTATATTGAGTCATAGGTGATCTGCTGAGGAGGGCAGGAGGGTCAGGGGCTGAGACCCGAGTATAGGAACTAGTCTGAAAAAAGGACCAGGTATAAGCCCCTCAGGTTTACTGTGTCTCTGGCCAACTCTTCCACTCGGCTGTTGTAACAAAACCGTCCCAGTCATCCAAGTGAGTGGGAAGAGCTTTCTCTGCAGAACCTGAGTGGCCAGCCATATGGTTTAGTCTATCCAGGAATAGACTGAGAGGAAATAAAAGGCCTCGAAGATTGAGAAGACAGAGTTCTTTGGGAAGAGACTCCTGCGGCCCCTGGTCTGGAAAGATGGCACTGTTGACATGTCAGTCTATGACCTGGCCGAAGGGGAAAGCTCAGCCGGGATTCTAGAGCAGTGGCGAATCGAGTTTCCCCAGAAAGCGCGGAACCCAGAGCGGAACCCGAGACCAGAGAGGAGGGTGGAGGCTGGATGACAGAACCAGGGTAAGCCAGGCCCAAGGGCTTCTTAAGTGCATTTTAAGCTCTTTTCTTTCCTTCTTAAACTTCCGTTAACTTCAGGATCCAGAAGCACTGGCCCAGTTAATGCTCTCCGTGCCACTAACCAATGACGGAAAATACGTACTGTTAAATGATCAAGCAGAGGACAGTGACGGAAGTCCAAGTGAGAATAGAGGCGCAGAATCTGAAGCCTAAACTCTCTGGCGCCACTGGGGGAAGAGCACCCAGGAGGGCGAGCCGCCTCCTTACGGGTTTCCAACTTCTCTGACACACAGGCCCACACCCTGCCCTCCGACTGCTGACAGTCGCTTGTGGAATATACTGCTCCATTCCTCCACACTGACCCTTGGGAGGGAGAGTCAGAAATGGCTGACAGCACCCCTCCCCAGCTCCAATGTTATTTTAGGTGCTCTGTTGGTAAGTCCTTGTCTTAGCCCGCACCATTCCGTGCTCAGGATGCAACTGATCATGAGAAACAAACAAAATGCATTGTTCACTTTATTGGGATGTTCTTCTCTCCTCCCAGTACCCATCAGCCTTTTGCAAAAATGACAGAAGCCTAGATTTGTAATCAGATAAAAACACTAAATATTTCCTATTAATATAATCTATTTTTGTATTTTTTACCTAATGAGCTTTAAGTGCCTGTCGTTCTGGAAACTATTTATACTCGAGCTTGTCTCCTAATTGGACCCAACAGCATGCTATTAACGTGTGCAGTCTGGGAGCAAGCCTTGCACAGAGGCCCAGATGTTCTAGTTTGCATGGTGGTTCCAGACATCACGCAATAAAAAGACTTAGCAGATGAGTATCCCAGTGGACATGTAATTCTGCGCGGGCGCCCCAACGAACCAGCACGCAGCGCATGGGCCTCTTAGATATTAACTATTCTTTGTGGTGAATCATGATGTACAACTGGGTGCAGCTCTGTCAGTTCCTGTTTCTTCTGAGCCAGAATCTCCTGGAGGAAGGGACCAATGAACTTCAAAACATACCCAAAGCACAGCTGGTCGTGGGGCTTGGTACAGAGTTCTTCCAAGCCCACCATTACACATCCCACCCGCTCCTATGAACCAAGTATAATGAGCTTGAATTGGTACCGTGTGTTTAATTATAACCATGTTAGACAGAGTATCATTGTCTTTGTAATAAATTAACCTAGCAACCAATGCTAGCAAATAAAAACTGTAACTATTTCTTTTGGGTTTTTTTTGGTGGTTATTTTCTAGAATATCCCTGGAAGAAAACTAAAGCCAGTTCTGTAGCTTTTAACAAAAACAATACAAATAGGATATACTACCCCAAAGCAAACAAAAAACCCCAAAAAACTTCTGGGCCAGGGAGTGAATACAATAGTTAAGGAGCCCTCCGCACGTGACCAACCCTGATCCTGGGCACCACATGATCTCATGAGCAGAGAATCCAAGGGGCATCACCCAGTTTTTCTAAATGTAGAAATATAAAACAGCATGGGTAGAATCCAACCCACACAAAATTTTCAGAAGGCGTTCCTTTTTTTTTTCTTTTAAAGATGGTGGGTTATTGACATCCTCTGCAGCGCAAAAATTAGGTTCATGTTAGAGGTTCTGTTGGAGGAATCCACTCCTGTGTGTATATCATCAGAGATGGGGTAAGTTGGTCCAAGATTACATAGAGTTCCAGGTTCAATCATAGAGAGTGATCCAACAGGAAGATCCAATCCTGGGTTCTTTTCCTTGCTTGGAATCATTCAGAGCAGAAGAATTTCCAATCATGAACACGATTAGGCGGTGAAGGAGTATTTAAAGCACTATTAAGTAATGTGTGGTTTAAGTATGCAAATGGTAAAAGATCGAACAGCTGGGGCAAGGGACATCAGTGCAGGCACATGGCAACATGCACCCAGCCCGGGTTCAGTTTCTGATACCACAAGGTCTCCCGAGCACCCTAGAGACCCCCCAGGCAACATGGGGCCACAGGGCCGGAGCAGCAGCTGTGGATCCTGGGCCTGTTGGCAAGAATCACCGGCAGGGCCCCCTGGAACTCTGCACACCACTCAAGACCCCCACCCCCTGAAAGAGGACTGAAACTTAGTATGTTAAAGCTACACCCAAAAGTATTGAGCCAGAAAACACCAAGGAAACATACTGGCATGCACACAGAACTGACCAAAAATATGAATCGGAATGTGTCAGTTATTCCTGGAATAAGTAAGAAAAAGATAAAAAAAAAAAAAAAACCCAGAAAAAGTCACAAAAGCGTCTTCCAGAACGAGAAATACAACCCGTAGGTTCCCCCACCCCACCCCCCCTAACCCCCACCCCCAGCCCAAGGTGTTTGCCCAAACAAAACTCCTGGTCATTAAGGAAGCCAGTGAGCCCACATGGGGCCCTGCACTCAGCAATGGGATTTCCTCTGCAAGGGGGATGGCACAGTGGGCATTGGTGCTCTCTGCAGAAGGACAGTGGTCTGCATTCTATCTGAGCACCTGCCCACACACTCAGCAGTCTCACTTCCGGGCACATGCCAGGAGAAACACAAGAGTCAGCAGCAATGAGTGAAATTCTACACGGTTCCCCCAGGAACTGGACCTCTTCAGAAATCATCAGGAAACTAGAATGGCCGAACTTAAGTCAGCTTGACTTAGCTCTGACACCAACAGGAATTTCCTAAAGAAGGAGTTACATCCTAAGCAAATGTAAATTCATGTGTGAATTTATAAATATTAATAAATCTATGTAAGTGCAAATGTTATTTAAATGCAAAATGACATTCAGAAAAATGGACAGGGCTGTAACATTAGGGAAAAGAAACATCGAAGCATGTTTTAACTACCATCAACCTGCACTAGGGTTTCCTCAGACAGAACCACGAGAGTCTGATGGCTGGAGGATTTTAACCTAGTCGCTGCCCGTGTTTTATCTGGGGTGTAGTGCACCCCAACAGTGTCTGACTGCCATGAGGGTTATATCCAGTTGTCCTGGGACTCAAGCAAAGCATGAGGCCTTATTTTTTTTTCTTCAAACAGTATTTACATACAAACTGGGTGATGCCCCTTCATTACTGTGGCATATCACTGACACTTGAAAAGCACTCAAAAAACAAGTGTGTCATGCTAGGGGAAAAGGCAGCTCAGGTAGAGAAGGGAGCACCAAGTAAAGGGTGTTGGGAGGATCCTCCCAGAATGGGAGATGCATGCTGACAGTAGACTATAGACTGAACGTGATTGCCACTCAATGCCTCTTTTGCAAACCACAGCACCCAAAAGGAGAGAGAGAACAAAAGGGAATGCCCTGCCACAGAGGTGGGGTGAGATGGGGGAGGTGGGGATTGGGAGGGATACTGGGATCATTGATGGTGGAGAATGAGTACTGGTGGAGGGATGCGTGCTCCATCATTGTATAACTGAAACCCAAGCACAAAAACTTGTAAGCTCACAACTGTTCCTCATGGTGTTTCACTAACAAAAATTAAAAAAAAAAAACCCACTTTGGTACATCTACACAATGGAATACTATGCAGCTGTTAGAAAACATTAAGTCATGAGATTTTCATATAGGTGGATCAACATGGAGAGTATCATGCTAAGTAAAATGAGTCAGAGAGGGACAGACATAGAAGGACTGCACTCATTTGTGGAATATAAAGTAACAGAATGGAAACTAACACCCAAGGATAGTAGAGATGTGGACCACGAGAATTGCTCCACAGCTTGGAAGTTGGCCTCACATGCTAGAGAAAAAGGCAGGTTAGATAGGGAAGGGAACACCAAGTAAAGGATGCTTGGAGGGTCCGCTCGGGATGAAAGTAGACTATAGACTGAACATGATGGCCACTTAATACCTGTATTGCAAACCACACCACCCAAAAGAAGAATTAGAGTAAAAGGGATTTTGCCTGCCACAGAGGCAGGGTGGGGGAATTGGGTAGGGGTGGTGGGAGGGACACTGGGATCATTGGTGGTGGAGAATGGGCACTGGTGGTGGAGGGATGGGTACTCGATCTTTGTATGACTGAAATGTAACCACAAAAGTTTGTGAGTCTGTAACTGTACCTCATGGTGATTCATTAAAAAAAAAAGTATCAAAAAAAAAAAACCCAAGTGTGTACCATGTGAATTGAAGTGGGGAGGGTGGGATAGGACCCTCATGCTTGCTACCACCTTTGCCTGCCTAAGCCTCTTAACAAGGAGCTGTTCTTACCTCAGCTTGGAAGACGTGTATGACAAAGCCTCAGCTACCATCACACTCAACAGTAACTGAAAGGTCTTTGCCTCTAAAAATGAGAACAAGGGTGCCCACTCTCATTACTTACCCAACCTAATCCTCAAAGTCCTTGCCAGGATATATTGGTAAGAAATACTAAAAGCATCCAAATCAGGAAGAAGCAAGACTAACCATAAATGAAATGCTTTTATACAGAGAAAACTCTTAAGAGTCTGTATTAAAAAAAAACAAAAAACAAAAAACAAAACACCTGTTAGAACTAATGGACAAAAATCAGTAAAGTTGCAGGGCACAAAAAAAATTAACATGCAAAAAGCAGTTGCATTTCCAAACAGAACCAAGAAAATTTAAGAACATAATTTCACAAGTGCAGCAAAAAAAAAAAAAAGGGGAATAAATTTAACCAAGAAGATAAAGGTCCTGTACACTAAAAACAGCAGGACATTGATCAACTGCAAACAGCATAAATAAATGGAGAGAAAAATCTCTGCTCCTAAAATGGAAATTTTAGTATTTTTAATATACCATACCACCCTAGCAATCTACAAATTCAGTGCTATTATCCCTATCAAAATTCCATTAGAATTTTTACAGAAATAGAAGGCTAAAAATTTGTATGGGAACTACAAAACACTCTACTATGCAAAAAAGTAGTTAAGTTCCACAAAAAAACTAAAAATGTATCTACCAAATAATCCAGCAATCTCACTTTTGGGTATTTACCAGAGGAAAACAAATACTCAAAAAGATATCTGCACCCTTGGGCTGGATAGATGGATACACAAAGCATCCTGCTGGCCCCTATTCCAAGCCCAGCAACCACATTCCCACCCCACTCCCAACCCCCAAATACATTTGAAATATTCGGAGTACCAAAGCTGGGGGCAGTCCTCAGCACTGCCAAGTAGTATGGCCCCAAACCCCACCCCCATACATATAAAACATACACACACACTCCCGTGTTCACTGCAGCATTGTTTACAATAGCCACGGCACAGAAGCACCCTACATGTTTATAAACAGATGTAAAATGTGTGTACATACACATAATGGAATCTTATTTGGTCATAAAGAAGGAAATCTTGCCATCTGCTGCACCACAGATGGACCACGAAGGCATCATGTATAGTAAAATAAGCCATGGATACTGTATGATCTGCTTTATATGTAGAATCTTAGAAAGAAAAAAACAAACGACATACAAAGAAGAGATTGGGCTGGCCGGCTGACATGGGTTAGGTGGTCAGTATAAACTTTCAGCATGTACTAATCCTGAGATGTAAGAAAACCTTCTAATAAAACCTTATATTTGAAAGTTGCTGTAAGTAGATCTTATTACCACAAAGAAAACTTACTACTTTGGCAACAGATGCTAAATGTATTCTACGAATCATTTCACTGAACATAGATGTATCAACTTACTGTGTTAAGGGCCTAAAGCTAGCACAATGTTATCTAAAGCACAGGCAGGAAAGTTTACTTATTTATTTTGGCTTTTTGGGTCACCCCCCGCCCCCCATCCTCAGGAATTACTCCTGGCGGTGCTCAGGAAACTATATGGGATGCTGGGGATCAAACCCGGGTTCACCGCATGCAAGGAAAATGCTCTACCCACTGTACTACTGCTCTGGCCCTATAAAAGTTTAAATACAATGGAACTATTATGAGATCTACTTCAGATCAGTTTCAGTAGCAAACTAATGTGGGAAGTACATTTCCAAGTATATAATATGAATGCTAAGCAGTTTGCTCTTTCTCAATATATAAAGTGCCTTACACAAATTCATTCAATCTTCAAACACTGAGCTACATACACTATTTTTATTCAATTTTGTGTTAGGAAATGAAGTGTGATGTTCATCTGCTGGTAAGCACCTAATCAGGATTCAAATCACAGTCTGGCTTTCAGTCTACGCTCCTAACCGCTGTGTACATGTCTCAAGACAAAAACAAAACTTGGGCCCAGAGAGCAGCACCAGGGCTGAGGACCTGCCTCGTGAGCATAGGGTCATGAGTTCAACCCCAGAGCCTCCCCCCCCGCCCCCCCGCACGAGGCCCAAGTTCAGCAGCTCCCCTGCTTGAGACTGGCAGCCTGGCAGTCTAACTCCTGGCACCACCACCATTTCCTTTCACCTTTGACTTATCCGGAATAAAATCAAATCATGACAAAACATGTGATGGTTTTCTCATCGTTCCCACAATCTTCTAGATTTATTAAGAAAAAAGGAGCCCTAGCCTTGATCTTACCAAAACAGTTTCTCCAGCATAGTCTACAGAAGGCTTGTCTCTCGTCTCTAGAATAGCATTTAGAAGACTGATATTGTTTCAGTTCAATTCATGTTTGCAAGTGACAGCAAAGTTATTCCCAATACTTTGCACTATGAACTAATGATCCCTTCTCAGGACTAAGATTTACAATTAAGTATTTGTGCTTTCTCTTAATTTTAGAGAAAAACAAAAGATATAAAAATGATTCTTAAAAAAAAAAAAACCAACACCAAAGTTCTTCACTTGGAACATATGGAGAGGAGCCAAGTGCCAACTTCATACTTGAAATTTTTGGCCTGAATAGCCAGAAATCTTTTCAAAGACATAGTCCATATATTTTATTAGATTAAGGGAAATTAAAAAAAGTTACTGCTTAGACTGCTGGTTTGAAGACATTCTATTTTGAACATAAACATCCGGGGGGAAGTATATATTTTGAAATTATATTTATTAATATTTTATTATATATTGTATTCTTTAGAACTGGGGCCCAGGAAGCCCCACTCAAGTCAATAACAAAGTTGCCATCTCTTACAAAATGTAATTAGAACAATGTTATGATTACTCTTTAATTCCTGAGAATTTGCACATATTAAGCTTTCTGTGAATTTTCAAAGGATGCCCACTAATTTTAAATTACAGTATTATGAAAAAAATTAAAATGTTAACATTAACATGTTATCAAGGAAAACCATCATCCAAATGTGTCTATTATGTTAGGTATAAATACACTCAAGCCCTATTACTCTGTTAATAGCTTTAAATATGCATAATTTTTTTAGGGATTTTATGCTTCAAATGTATCGATTTCTATCATTATTCAGACTTCAATAACTTTATTTGAACTAAAAGCAAAATAAATGATCTGTCACTTTCTTCTTGAGAATGAGAATTCCATCCATGTGGAGATAAAATAACTGACATGTGGGGCTAATAAACAGAAACATCTGATTCTTTTCTAGTTACATTTTTATCCCTATTGAGAGATGAAATTCTTAGGGAAGTCAAAGAAAAACAATTTCTACGAAATGGTGACAAATTTGACACCATCAAATGCAAGAGCATTAATATAAAGATTTACAGCAATGGAAATATAAATTATGAATTAATGCAGCATGCTTTAGGGCCATTTCTACAGTCAGTATGAATTACAAATACTACAAACCTTAATCCATCGATGTTCATAATTCCGTTAAGCCATGTCTAGGTAATAAATGAGAAACATTTCCTAGCGAGTTCTGTTTCTTCTGACTTCAAACAGTAGAAGTAATTCCCTTGGGGTGGGAAAGTTTCTCTGGTCACAGTGACTGCAGAAGGGAGGGTCACTGGATTCCTGCTGCAGTGCTGGAACCCCGGCAGCAATGTGTGGGTGATTTGTGAGATTTACCCAGACTAGTTCTTAGTAGGCAATAGCAACCGGAATAATCAAGTACTTCCCCAAGGGTGTTAGCAATGCGTGTCATGTTAGACTCACTTTCTCTCCTTCACTGTAAAGGCATCCCTGTAGACATTAAAGACTAGAGGCCTTCATGAACCATTAACTATGACGTGATAGAACCTTTACAAAAATAAAGCTAGTAGTTTACCAGGAACTGAACTACTCAAAAATCTGTACTTTCTCACTCAGTAACTGATCTGACAGAACTTCATTGTCACAGTGGTAGATATCAGAATCTACCACTGTGACAATGAA
>JAOXYA010000005.1:21176599-21186661 GCA_028565675.1 Sorex palustris | reverse complement strand
CTCTAACTATGAGGTCATCTCTCCCACCAATGGATTATATTGGGTCCCATTTTCACTGTGTCAGAGGTCATCCAAGCTTGAAGACTGCATACTAAAATGGTGGTTTGGTGTTACTCCATCAAAAGTAGACTCATTTTAATAGAAAATATGTAGGGGGAAGCATTCTGGAAAATTTTAGTGAGGACCTACCATCTTGTCAACTATCATAAAATATAATTCTTCCTTCTAACTAATTGCCTTCTCCTGTACTCCACTGAAATGTCCATATCCCCTATGATCTTGCCTTTTAATTCAAAATTTGGCATTTGTCCTTAAGTTAACATCACCTCCTTATGCTTTTTAAACTCAATTTCTTGACGGCAGAGTTAGATCTAATCTCACCAAAGTTCCAAGCTCTGTAGTTCTTGCTTTGTACATAAGGATTTTTGTGATGCCACATTGTGGGACTTTCCTGCTCCTGACTCCTGTCTTCCAACACGTCAGTACAGAGAACATTTCATGTACATAAGGTCACATTGACCAATGGAAGCTATTAAAAAACTTTCTCCTTCTTCCGCAGGTGCATTTCATAAATTTATCAGGGAGAATAATCACCCATCACCTCTTAAGGTGACTAACTTAATAACTTGTTCTTGAGTTGGCTTTCCTTCTTCCCTGTTTCTCTAGCCTCTCTGTCCTGCTCCCTGTATAACTCTACTAGGTAAAATTGAGGTATTTCTTGCTGTTGGAATTTGAATTTGAAATAACCCAAGATAAGATAATTACATAATTTCAGCAAATTTCTTTTGAGTAGGATTCCTAACTAATTTTAATTCATTGCAAGAGATTTAGTTTCTAGTTCCAATTAAGTAGATAAAACAAAGATGTTGAATAAATTGATTTTATACATCAACTTATTTATCAACAAAATGGAGGTATTGGGCATATTTATAAAATTTCTTTTATCTCTGAGATTCTCTGATTTTTTAAAAAGTCTTTATAATTGACCAACTATAAAGAATTGATGGCATACCTTTTTCCCCATCTGATTCTCATGTTCCATGCAAATTATTTTCTACATAATCTTTTCTTTAAGAAGTCAACTGGATATGTCTTAAGATACATTCTGAAGCCTTTCTATTTTCTGTCTTCCTATAGAATATTACCATTTCTCCAAAGAGAAATAACAGCATAGTTATCCATTTAATTCAGTATGAATAAGCCTGTATTTATCTACTACTGTGGTTAGTTGCCAAGAACTCTTTTCTGTCTTAATTTGGTGAAAATTTAACTATCCCATGATTGCTTTCTTGACTACCTGTTGGGTTATATACACATTAGTTATAAAACTTATCTCACTAGAAAGGTGACTTTTAAAATGGAATTTTTCTTTATGATTATCAAAATAATTATATGAAGTGGTTGATCCATATTAAGAATACTTTAGAACTATTTACAGAACAAATGATCATTACAAAGGCCAAAATATTCTGCTCTAAAATATAATAATTACCTAAAAGGAGGCAATGATTCTAGAGTTCTCAAAATTTGTCATATTTCAGGGTATAAAGCAAAGCAAAGCACTTTATTTTCAGTGTTGTGTATTTCAGTAAATATGTATCTATCCTTAAAAGGATAGTTGTAAGAAGCCCTAAAAACTTTGAGTTACCAAAGACTTTGGCATTGGGAATAATTACATCTTGTCCACATAGGCAGAACAAAATGTATATTTTTCACAGAATTTAAAATATCTTATTTAAAGCTTTTCCAGAGCGATAGCACAGTGGGTAGGGCGTTTGCCTTGCATGCGGCCGACTCGGCCGAACCAGGTTCGATTCCTCTTCCCCTCTCGGGGAGCCCGGTAAGCTACCGAGAGTATCTCACCCACACGGCAAAGCCTGACAAGCTACCAGTAACGTATCATATTTGATATGCCAAACACAGTAACAAGTCTCACAATATTACTGGGCCCGCTTGAGCAAATTGATGAATAACGGGAGGACAGTGACCTGAGTAGCATTTGTAATAACATTTACAAGTTGGGCATGAGCTATAACAAACTAAAATCATAAGATTTATGATTTTTTTCTTTTATTAGGATGAAATAGAAATTTGAAGATGAAATGGGGCTCCTCTTGAAAGGAATATATTTTTTAAGTCAATCTTGAAATTCTTTTTATTTTATAGGATCCTCCACCTCCTTATCCTAATTAATTCAAATATTTAGCTGTAAGGAAGTTGGTAAATATTAAAAATCTATCCTGCTTTTCTTAATGAAGCAAAGAGTTTTTATTCAAAAGAGTAAGAGAAATGTATGGGGAAAAAAGAAAGAGAAAGTGGTGAGGAGGGAAAGAAGCGTGTTAAGAGAGAACTTGGGCTTCTCCAAAGGAGAAAAAGGCTTGAGTTTGCTACCTGTGGTGTATTCGATATGCCAAACACAGTAACAAATATCACAATGGAGACGTTACTGGGCCTGCTCGAGCAAATCGATGAACAACCGAAGGACAGTGATAGTGACATTTTTGTTATTATTATTATTATTATTATTATTAGTTGGTGGGATTGAGGTCCCTGCTAACAAACAAGTTTATTTTGAATCATGTCTGACATGGCTCCTAAAAAGTAAAGAGAGAGCTGCCTGGAAAAAAATGTGACCAAGCATTTCAGCTTCTGTCAGCTCTGCTGGATAATGGAAGAGAGCAGCTCAAGACTTCTCTCCTGCCATTCAGAATTGAGGTGGGATCACCAGGGGGTTCCAGTTTTAGAATATAACTCTTTGGGCAATTAGAAAATCTCTGAACATCTGTCTCCCCTGGTATTTAGGTAAATTAATAATATTAAGCATTTCTAAAATAAGAAATGGGTTATAAGATATGCCAATGTACCATGAGCATAATTTGCTCAGTTACCTTTTCCCCAAAGGAGCCTCATCAAGGTACAGTCCTATTGCATTAATGCTTATGAGCTCATAGCCCTGGAATATCTATTTCCCACAGATTCTAGACAATGAAATTTCATTATCATGCCCCCTTATTTAACTCCAATGCCCAGGACAACGATTTGTTTTAATGTCCCAGTCTAAGCCTCCTGCAGCAATATTTTTTCAGGTAATAGCTTTCATTCATAATGCTAACAGCTCTTCAATTCTCCAGTCAATTTGACTGCGAGGATACACCTTTTCTTTGACTTCTTAAGCTTTACACCTTGCCATGCACAGTCCAAACTGAAGTAAAAGCAGAAAACACAAATGTTAGAAGTAGCATTTGGGTGACTAGATCATCAACAGGAAATTTTGCTCTCAAGAAACACATTTCTGTGTTTTCTATAAACAAAACTTAAATGTTTTCAGATTTCAACTAAATTCTTTTTGTTTTTTTGTGAAAGATAAAATGTTTTGTTCCTAAAATACAAAGTTATTTATTTCTCAGTTCAAGACTCTTATAAATTTCCTGCTGCAAAGAAACTGCACATGCTTTTCAACACCTTTTAAAAAATCACTTAGAATATTTTAAATTCACAAAAATATTTACCAGAGGGGGAACGATGATATAGAAGTTTCGGAGATGTATATTCTTTGGCCTTCGAAATTCTGGTGCAAAAACATCTACAAGCATTTTGAAATACTCTGTACCTTCTGCAGAATTCCGTGTGTGATCACTGAGGACTGAATCTAAATGCCTAAGATGTAAAAAAATTTGAAAAGTATTGCTCAAAGGCAGGCAGGCATGGCTTTTCAATCTATCTCTTAACAATGTAGATGAATGAAAGCACTCAAAAGCAAAACACCAGAAGAAATCACCAAATAAATTTCACTGGAGTTCAGAATGACTTCATTTTCATACGCGTTCAAAAATCAACTTTATTTAACAACCCTAGTCCCTAAAGTAAACTATGAAGGGCATCTCGAAACTTAAAGAGAACTTCGTATTCTACCCACAAGGAATGGGACAGAAATCCTCTTACCTTGCTGCTTTTAATGTTTCTTCTGCAAGACCTTCTTCTTTTACAAGTTCTTCAAAATTTACAATATCTTCAAGATCAGGAACAAACCTACCCGAGAAGTTGGGAAGGAGTTTATCAAAACAAGTTAACACGCACAACTGACACAGACATGAAAATGGTACTGTAAGACTTTGTCATTAATTGCATGTTTGTAAAATAGCATCATTGCTTAAGCTCTAAAATTAAAAATTTGGACCAGAAAGATACTACAACAGAGCCAGTCACTGTTAGGTGCGGCATAAAGTTAAAATAATAAATGAGTTTTAGATATAACCAATTTTTATAAATTGCTTAACCACTGCATTATTTTTCTATCCCCCTCCCAAATTATACAAGCTTTATTTAAAAAACTTCACTAACAAAATAAAACACCTATGGGGAACATAAAGTAACAAAACAGGAGACTAACACCCAAGAGTGGCCGAGATAAGTACCAGGAGGTTCACTCCGTGGCTTGGAGGCCAGCCGCACATGCTAGGAGAAAAGGCAGCTCAGATAGAGAAGGGAGCACCAAATAAAGGTGTTGGGAGGATCCTCCCAGGCTGGTAGATGCATGCTGAAAGTAAACTATAGACCTAACATGATTGCCACTCGATGCAAATCACAGTCTCCAAAAGGAGAGAGGGAACAAAAGGGAATGCCCTGCCACAGAGGCAGGGTGGGATGGAGGGGATGGGGGGGTGAAAGGGATACTGGGATCAGTGGTGGTGGAGAATGGGCACTGGTGGAGGAATGGGTACTCAATCATTGTATAACTGAAACCCAAGCAGAAAAATTTGTAGGTCTACAATTATACCTCATGGTGTTTCACTAATAAAAATTTTTTTTCAAAAAAGGATTAAATTAATATTAGCACAGTGTGACTGAGGGACGTCAAGTCACTCCAGAGTGAGTTTGGTGCAAGAGTCCAGTGTATGTTCCCATGGGATATGAATGAGTATTTTGTGGCAACTAGTGTGGTCGCATTCTTCAAAACAGTCTTGTTGTTTGGGGGTGAGGAAAGATGGTGGCCCCTGGCTCCTATACAGAGTCCTTGTCAGGGCCTGAAATGTTCAGCCAGCAAGGTTGAGGGGTGGACTGGATGGCTCACGTGGCTTCAGGCTTAAGAGACTATTTTTTTTTAATTACGTTTGAGATTTGTGATCATCAAGACCCAGGACTTGCTGGGCCTTTGCGACATTTATACTGTGTTCTTACAAAGTAATCCCTCCAATAACCTGAAGAGGGGTTGTATCAATCCTTATTTGATAGGTAAGAAGAATGAAGTTAAAAAGTTTTCAGCTTTCGCACCATTTAGGATTGGAAGCCTGAGACACAAGTAGAAACTGTTTCCTTGTCATAGTATGTATGTCCAATAAAGATTAAGTTAACAGAAAAGACTTTTCTAAGAGTTAGGTTTGAAAAGGTCACTGGGCCAAGCAAAAGCAAAACCCAAAGCACGGAAAATGTATCCATTCCTAGCACAGGATATACATGATTTCTCCAGCTTGTCTGTGGCTGGTCTTTGTCCCATAGAAGGAGGTGATAGTATGGATAAGATCAATTCTTGCAGAGAAAACTCTGAGATAGAGATTTTGATCCACTATTTGCCCTCTGTGTTACTGAAACAATCTGATCCATAGTTTTTTTTTCATCCGTAAAACAGTATTTCTCCTAGAACTTCTTTTAGAAAGTATTATATTATATGCTAAAACTTTATGCAGAGGTGCCTGGCATACAATATGCATGAAGAAGGAAAGGTAGCTATTATTAATAGAAAACTACTCTTAAGTTTTATTTTCTGAATTAATAATTTACCAAAATAAAAGCTATCATTTTTGTTGGAGCCTGACTAGAAACAGTGCCATTTTCTAATGATTCCTGGAAGTGTTTTTTTTTATAATGTTATTGTTTGTTTGGGGTTTTATTTTATGTAAAAATAGAACTACATGGTAACTCTTTGCATTTTTCCCTCTCCGAACTAAACAGCATCAATACTCTTTCACACTCCACCCAACCCCTGAAAAATAAAAAGAACAAATTGAGAACGTATGGAACCACAACTCAGAAATCTGAGCATTTTCCATTTGAGCTCTTCTTGGAATAATCTGATGAAAAACCCATGCTGTGGTTTTAAATGGCACCAGGGTGTCCATCTTCTGTCCCTACCCCTAAGCTTTGGAGCACGATTTATATTTCCCTATTTTAAGCTAGTGTAGATTTATGAGACTTTAAACACCACAGTTGAAGTTATTGGAGCTTTAAAGGGATTAAGGAAGTCCAGAAGCACCTGAGGTATATAGGTTGTTTAAAAGATTTATCAGCATTTCAGTGTTAAAACCCACATTCCAAGGATACTGATAGCCTAGAAACTCTTTGTTTTTGGTAGAGGAGTGAGTCTTTAGGATTTATTTAAGATGTAATAAACAAATAAATAAACAATAAACAAAAGTCACTTCTCTATTAATTTCTTGCTTTGTCCTGGGGGCTTCACCTCTCCATCTTTCCTGTTCAGATTTTTCTGTTTTCTCTAGTGTTTTCCCTTCTGCTCAGGCCTCTCTCAAATGATTAATCAATTGGTAAATCCTCTCCATCACGTAATTAAAGCAGAGCCCCTGACCCAGAGACTTAACAGCAGCTAGAGGAAGCCCAATGCTTTTAGGGCCTCAGCTTCCTGCCAGGAAGCCACAGGCACCCACCGCTAGGGAGGTAGGGAGGACTGCAGTGGTGAGAGAGGGCTCCAAGTCCCTGGCGCAGAGCTGGAGGATGAAGGACCGGGTGAGGGGCGCCCCGCGGTGGCGGCCGAGTCCGCCTCAGCCCGAGGGATGGGGGAGGAGCTGGCCTGGGCCTGGCACTGCACGGAGTGGGGGTTGCCGGGAACGGGGGAGAGGAAACTTCTCCGGACAGCGCATCCTTCTGTCTCCTCTGTTCCGAGGGTCCTCGCCCCTCTGAAATGCGGCTCCCGCTGGTACCCTAGATCACGCAGTCACGTGCAGACTCCTCCAAACGAACCGGTGGGCTTATTGCTGACCTTGGAATTAAAAGCACTATTGGGTGTTCCCCATTGGGGTCTTCCTGGCTCGCAAAGAGACCTTGGACTTCTGGGGCCTGGGGGCCCTTTTGCTGGGGATCTGGCCTGTGCCCTCTTTTATCTTGCAGGAGGGAGGGAGGAGGAAGGAAAGAAGGAAGGAAGGAGAGGGAGGAAGGCAGGCAGGCAAGAAGGAAGGAAGGAAGGAGAGGGAGGAGGCAAGAGGAGGCACGGGCTCATGCTGCAGCCCCAGGTCTCGGCCAGGCCCTCTCCCTCTCCACACCCCCTTCCTTCCCTGTGTGTCCCTGCGGTGGTCGCAGGCGTGAGTAACCGGACTTCTACCCTGACTCGGAATGGCCTTCCCTAGCCTCATGCTGGCATGGTGCTGACCCCTCACTCGTTTGTGCTGGGAGCTCCGGGACCCACCCAGGCACTTGCCTGTCAGCCTGGTGGGCCTGTCCTTCCCCAGCATGGGACGCAGTTGGGGTGAGCGGGGCTGTTGCTTGGGGGAGACACTGGTGCCCCCATGTCTGGCAGGACCCCGAGATGGAAGCTCTGACTGCAGCCTGGTTGGGGACTTGGGGCGCACGTGAGGTCTTCCTGGTGATACTCCATCCCCTGAGGCCTGTTCTCCTCCCCGATGTCCTTGTGCCTGTTCCAGCCCTTTCCCGGGACCTGTGGCCCTCACTTTGGTACTGCAGCTGCTGGAGCTTCCGTGGGGGCAGGATCGCGTCCTTCCACAGGCTCCTCTGTCTTCCTGGGACCCCATGCCCAGAGCCCCCCGCCCTGCCTACCTCCCCCTGCTGTGCTCTCATCACGTCACTCCTGTTCCTGCTGCAGATGGAGTCCCTGAAATCCATCCCTCTCCCTCTGCTTCCCTGTGGCTCAGAGGGCCTGTCTGAGCTCCCTCCATGGCCTGCAGTTGCTCCAGCCTCCTGGTCACGGTCAGTGGCGGACAGAAGGCTCTGTCCATGCCAGCCCAAACCTCTGTGGCGTGGCTGCTGCTTGCTCACCCACGGCATCCACATGCAGAGTCCTCCTCATAATGTCCCTGTGCTGAGTCCTCCCTCCTAGGGCATCCCTGTGCCGAGGCGTCCCAGGGCATTCCCATGCAGAATCCTCCCTCATAATGTCCCCGTGCTGAGTCCTCCCTCCCAGGACATCCCTGTGCTCAGTCTTCCCTCCCAGGACATCCCTTTGCTGAGTACTCCCAGGGCATCCCCATGCAGAGTCCTCCCTCCCAGGGCGTCCCTGTGCCAAGTCCTCCCTCCGAGGGTATCCCGATGCAGAGTCCTCCCTCCCAGAGTGTCCCTGTGCTGAGTCCTCCCTGTGCTGAGTCCTCCCTCCCAGGGCGTCCCTGTGCTGAGTCCTCCCTCCTAGGGCGTCCCTGTGCTGAGTCCTCCCTCCTAGATTGTCCCTGTGCTGAGTCCTCCCTCCCAGAGCGTCTCTGTGCTGAGTCTTCCCTCCCAGGGCGTCCCTGTGCCAAGTCCTCCTTCCTAGGTCATTCCTGTGCCGAGTCCTCCCTCCTAGGGCGTCCCTGTGCTGAGTCCTCCCAGGGTGTCCCTGTGCCAAGTCCTCCCTCCCAGGGTGTCCCTGTGCTGAGTCCTCCCTCCCAGGGCGTCCCTGTGCTGAGTCCTCCCTCCCAGGGCGTCCCTGTGCTGAGTCCTCCCTCCCAGGGAGTCCCTGTGCCGAGTCCTTCCCAGAGCATCCCTGTGCCGAGTCCTCCCTCCAAGGACTCCCTGTGCTGAGTCATCCCTGTGCTGAGTCATCCCTGTGCTGAGTCATCTCGGTGGAGTTCTCCCTGTGCTGAGTCCTCCCTCCCAGGGCATCCCTGTGCGGAGTCCTCCCTCCCAGAGCATCCCTGTGCCGAGTCTTCCCTCCCAGGGTGTCCCTGTGCTGATTCCTCCCTGTGCCGAGTCCTCCCTCCTAGGGCGTCCCTGTGCTGAGTCCTCCCTCCTAGGGCGTCCCTGTGCTGAGTCCTCCCTCCCAGGTCTTTCCTGTGCCGAGTCCTTCCTCCCAGGGTATCCCTGTGCTGATTCCTCCCTGTGCTGAGTCCTCCCTGCCAGGACATCCCTGTGCTCAGTCCTCCCAGGGTGTCCCTGTGCTGAGTCATCCCTATGAGTCCTCCCTGTGCTGGGTTCTTCCTCCCAGGGCGTCCCTTTGCTGTGTCCTTCCTCCCAGGGCGTCCCTGTGTGAGTCCTCCCTGTGCTGAGTCATCCCTGTGCTGAGTCATCCCTGTGCTGGGTCTTCCCTCCCAGGGTGTCCCTATGTGAGTCCTCCCTGTACTGAGTCCTCCATCAGGGTATCCTGTTGCTGGACCCCTGCAGAGCCCTTCCTGGCTTCTCAGAGCTTCTCTGCCTTCAGGAGACCAGGACCTGCTCCTCCCTCTGCACCCTGGCCCCTTGTCTCTGCCCTGGGCCTCCAGCTCTCTGGAGAGGGTTTCACTGTCCAGGCAGCTGTGTATCCCCTCCCCCTTCCGATTTTGGATACTTCCCTTGGGAGCAAACCTTTATCATGGACCGGGACTTTGTGTGTGCGTGGCTGGCCGATGTGAAGGACCCATTTCCGGGTGACCTCACCGCCGTGGGGAACTGTCGTCTGCTGGTGACTGAACGTGGCCTTCCATTCAAGGCTGCCCTAAGGTAACATTTGTGGGGCCTGAAGTGGGAGGAAGTGCAAGTCGGAAACTAACGGTGGGAGCAGATTGGATCACAGTGTGTCCGGACCCTCCCTGAAGGCCGGCCAGGTTTCCCTGCGGTCCTGCCTGCAGTGGTGTGGGCCTCGGTGCCCTCCCCCTGCCCCCCTGCGTGTGCGTGCGCTGGGGCTCTGCGGCTCCGCAGGGTCTTCTAGCTGCGAGAGGGCGGGGACCCTGGGGTGCAGGAGATGGGGCGCCTTGTGCACGACACGGCTGCCCCTGGCAGGCTCTCGTGGCAGGGACCGGGTGGCTGCTTCCAGAAACAGTCGGGGTTTTGTCGGTGACAGATTTGTGCCTGCAGAGGCCTAGGAGGTTGCCTCTGCGTCTCCCTGCAATTCCAGTAGTTCTCTGGAAGGGGGAAGGGGCTCTCTGTGAGGCT
>JAOXYA010000005.1:21114244-21124548 GCA_028565675.1 Sorex palustris | reverse complement strand
TGGAGAGCCCGGCAAGCTACCGAGAGTATCTCGCCCGCATGGCAAAGCCTGGCAAGCTACCCTTGTCTTATTCGATATGCCAAGCACAGTAACAAGTCTCACAGTGGAAATATTACTGGGTCCACTCAAGCAAATTGATGAACCACGTGCTACGGTGCTACTTACAGATGAAATTAACTTATTAATTGTGTCATGTAATAATGATTAGGAAAGTAATCCATATTACTTCCTGATAGAATTCTTCTTTTTTTTTTTTGCATGAAATGCTTCTTGTATTAGATAAATGGACTTGGAAGTAGTTAGTGATTTCAGCAGGTGCTGTGGTTGGATCTTGAACGAGTGCATTATACTTAGCAACGCCTACCTCCAGTGCATTGCCTAGCACACTGCTTCTCAATTTCTTCCCACTGTGGAGGTTTTATATCCCTCACATTTATTTGATGTTCCGCTATTTAGCTTCCTCTGCCAATGTTTGAGACAAGTCTGGCTAGGGTCTTTGGGCTTATAGCCTATTTCAGCACCTTTGCATTATCTATGTTCCAATTCAAGAGATTGAAACCTTCCCTACTTTAGAGGATCAAGTGCTGGCTGTCAACTTGTTTATAACAGGCCATTGCCTGCTCATTGCTGGCTCTCCTGTTTTGACATCTAAATTGTTTTTAGGACCCCTGTTTTCAACTCCAAGTCATGTTTAACTGTGTATTACATACTGAGCACTTTGCTTATATCCTGAAGAAATACTTGTATTAATAATCGATAGCAAGGATAGATAGGTAGCACTTAGTCCAGGCAATCTATCAGAGATGGCCTTCATATACACCCATTTAATCTTAATGATATCTCAGTAAGGTAGTTACTATTATTCAGCCCATTTTATGGATTAGGTAACAACCCTCAGTTTTACAGATGTGAAAACTCTGATTCATTGTATGCCCCTTCTTCTTTCCTCCAACAAAACAGCTCTCTGAAGTGTGGGGCTCATTCCTATGTAAAGGATATCATAGTCCTCCATTAGCAAGGCAGATGGAACTGTGCCCCAAAATCCACCTATCACACTTGCTGTCTAAAATTTTTTAATGAAAGGGGCAGGGCCTTCCACATAAAGTCACAGCAGCATCACTGGGCAGATGCTCTACGCTTACCCAGGTGAAATGGTGCTGCTCAGGCCAGCTGACAGAGGAGACACTTGTGTTAGAGTTTTATTTTGGGGGGGCTTTGGGTCACACTCAGTCATGCTAGCAGGTTACTTCTGCCTCTGTACTCAGGGATCACTCCTGGCGGTGCTCGGAGGACCATGTGGGGTGATGGGAATGAAGCCAGGTTCGGCCACATACAAGGCAGATGCCCTACCCACTGTACTATTGCTCTGCCCCAGGTTTTACTTTTTTTTCATTCAGTTAGTTGCTTAGCAGGTCAGTTGGTTGGCTAGTTGGTTGCCTAGTTAAATGTGAAAGTAGCTAGTTTGCTGGCTGATGAGTTGGTCAGTAGTTTGGTTAGCTGGTTGGTCACTTGATTAGTTGGCTATCTAACTACTTAGTTGGCTAAATAGTTGGCTGGTTAGATGGGTAGTTGGATAGTTCATTAAGTGGTTAGCTAGTTAGTTGGTTGACTAGTGACTTGGGCAATTGGGTAGTTAACTGGTTATCTGGTTTACATATAGTTAGGTGATTAATTGGTTATTTGGGTAGTTATCTGTTTAGTTGGTTAGTAACTGATTAGTTGTCAGTTAATCAAATATTTCATTAGTTATGATGCTGAGGATCAAACTCATGGGCTCATATGAAAGGCAATTGTCCTACTACTGAGCTACGATCTCTGCTTCTGCATTGGGACTTTAAATGATGAGGAAATCTCTGTTCCTCATCCTGAGATTTCCTCATCTCAGGTCCACACAGCTGTGCTTATGGCCATACAGTGGACCACGGGCAATCCAGCACTTAGAATCTCCAAATCACCATTGGCACTGAGGAGCTATTTATCTCAACCTCTCTGTGGTTTAAAACAATGCCTATCTCCCCAGTCTTTGGCAATCAGTGTGAGATGATGTAATAATATACATCATATATTTGTATATACATATATATATATATACATATATAATATATATCAAACACCCAGAACCTCTTAGGTTCTTGATGACATGTTTGCTAAATTTCCACCCCTTCTTCCTGACCAAATCCTCTGAGGGAAGAGTCATTTTGGTGGCTGGCAGACACATTCTCCGGATAGCAAAATTCTCAGGTTTGAGGGAGCCTCTGAGCCAAGCTTGTTAAAATGCAGCTTCCAGGGTCAGAAGGTTAATGCAGGGTTTAAGGCCTTATATGTGCCTATAGCAGCAGGGACCCTGGTTCGAATCCCCAGCATTGCATATAGGCCCCTGGGCACCACCACCAGGAATCAGTCCTGAGCAAATAGCCTGGAATAACTTATGAGCACCATTGAGTGTGTGGCCCAGTTTCCCCATCCCACCCCTCCAAATAGAGTAGGAATTCAGGTAGTATAGATTCTCTAGTCTTGCTAATGGCCTGAGGTGAAGACAAACTTTGTGAGTCAATACCAACATGCTATTCTATTTTAAGGAGCAACAGTTTGAATTTGAAGACAGAATATTTACAGAACATTCTGCTTTTCCTGTTAGGAAAACAGATGAAATTGGCATGTATTTTCCATGGACAAACCATGTTGTGTCACCTAACTCAGCTCTTTGCTGCCAAGCTAGCTGTTAGACCCAGAAGCTCTACATTATCAGGGCATAGGAATCGGAGAAGGATCTTTTTAATTAACCTAATTGTTTAATTACCAGCTCAGTTACAGGAAATGCTGAGTTTATTCCTAGAAAGGGATGTTTGTAATGCCCTGAATAAAGAGAATTAATTCTCATTATAATCAGATTTTCAACATATGATTTTACTAATTTATATAGATGTTCTAGAAAATTAAAGAGACTCCTACCCTTAGATGGAAGAAGGAAATTCTATGTCAGAGCCCCACATGGAAGAATAAAAGGTTAACTCCTTCCAGGGGGGAACAGAGTGAGTCTGAAGCCAGAACAGAAAGTACAGGAAGGGTTGTGTCCTCACCCCCAGGAAAGCTTCCAGACCATTCTGCTGCCTGTCCATCCTTGTGGGAATGACCAACAATACATGTTCCCGTCTGCATGGCGAGAAGTTTCCACTCAAGGAGAGATTACAGAAAGCATGAATGCTTAAAGATTAAAATCTTGAACTTCACTGTGCCATTCTTATCCAACTGGTCTTAAAAAAAAATTAGTGCTCTGGTAATGTTTAGAAGTCAGAGCCCCACATGGAGACCCACAGAGCCTGGCTCCATGCTCAGGAGTGACTGCTCGTTTTGCTTGGGGGACCCTTGGTGATGGCTGGGATTCCAACCAGCCTCCCTGGGATACAAGGCAGGTGCCTTAACCCCTGTACAAGGGCCTTAAATCCAGCCCTTAAGTGGTGCTTCTACTTTTGGATTAACACCATGTGTCTGTGGGTTCAGGAGAATCTTCTAAAAAAAAAAAAAAGGCGGAGGAGGAGCAAGATAGAGGTAATCCTCTTTTAATTATTTTAAAATACAGATGTGGACTTTGGAGTTAGACCTGGATTCAAATCCTAGTTCTTCCCAGCTCTGATAGTATGACCTAGGGGATATATTTGAGGTTTCTTTTTTACTTTTCAAAATTTACATAGGTGCTGTGGTTTACAGAACTGTTAACATGAATGATTTAGGGATGTGATGCCTCTGTACCTCACCCACTTGCCTTCTCACACAGGGGCCCTCGCTGCCACCCACTCAGTGAACTCAGTTATACAGACTGACTCTGGGGTCTGTTCTCATTGGTCGTTGTCTGTTTTCTTTCTTTGTTTCTTTAGACTCCACCTATGAGAGAGATGCTCCTTTTTTTTTCTTGTCCTTCTTTCTTTGGCTCACTTTACCCAGCAAAATGTCCTGTAGCTCATTCCACATTACAGAGAACTTTATTATTTCATCTTATTGCCAAGTAGTGTTCAATTGTGTGTTTGTGTGTGTGTGTGTGTCACAGTTTCTAAATCCATTTTTGGGTGTATTGAAATGAAGGGACTGATTGCCATCATTTTGTGTGGATTGTGTTTATGAAATTTGTCTTTGCTTTTCTTTTTTGTCTTTCTCTTCATCTTTTATTTTGTTCTCTGTGTATCAATATAATGTAACTGGGTTCATTGTATTTCAAAACATTAAAATCAATTTTTGGACCACACCTGTACAGCGCTAAGGACTATTTACAGGTCAGTGCTTGAGGGCTGCTCCCAGCAAAGCTTGTGGAAACAAGAGGTGTCGGGGATCAAATTTGGGAGCATATTCTCCAGTACTTTGAGCTATATCTTAGCCCTTAGAATTTTTGTCTTGTGGAGTCAAAGATATAAGTTAATATGTTCAACTTCTTGCACCTTGTGGTCATCTGAGCTCCACTGGGAGTAACCCCTACCACAGAGCCAGGATTAGTCCCTGGTACAATCTCTCCCCAAACCAGACAGACAGGGATGGAGATAAATACAGCAGATAAGATGCTTACTTTGCATGTGGCTGATCTGTATTTGATCCCTGGTGCTACATATGGTCCTGGTTTATGTTCCCCTGAGCCCTGCCAGGAGACATCCCTGAGCACAAATGCTGTAGCTCTTAGACCAAACAAAAACAGAAAAATTTTATTTGTGGCCCTTTCAGCCTTATAGTTCTCAATTCATCTTGTATAATTGAATAAGAATGCTTCGTTTCCATGTCTTCTACTCATGATGGACTTAGATTCACAGAACTGATGGTTGATCTGTTGGTCATCACTGTGTTGCTCCACAGGTTTATTTCCAAAATAAGCTGAAGTTGGCCCTCATTGGCCAGAGCCTGTTTGGACAGGAAGTCTACAGCCAACTCTGCAGACAGGGCCACCACGTCGTGGGTGTGTTCACAGTTCCAGACAAAGATGGGAAAGCTGACCCACTGGGTGAGTGCACTTTGGGACAACTGCACTGGCCTTTCCGCCCTCTGCCTCAGCTCATGCCCCCATCTGCATTCACACTCACTCCCTCCACTTCTTTACCTCCAGCCCTGAGGACCCAGAATGTTCACCTCCCCTCCCGACTCTGCCCTATGCACACTGTCAGTTTGCCAGTTAAAATCTTTCTGCACTCATGTACTGACATGGTCGATACAGATTCCCTGGTCACCCTTCCCTATGGACCCCCAAGACAAGCCAGGCTCCGATATTAAGAACTTTCCCAATTACCTTCAAGGTAATCACCAGGTCTATGAGAGGAATTTCCAGGCATGTGTTTTTCCTGAACTGCCTTTGTGATTTTTCTACAGGTGCTAAGGGACATTTAGAATCTTGTCTGATGACGGTGTTAAGGGATACGATGGAAGGAAATACTCAGTGATAGTAGACTGATGAGGGTTCATAGAAAATTTATTTATCTTGCAACAAACTGTGTCAGTGGCTGGTTGGCTATTCAAGAATAGGTCTCCTCAAAGCAAACCTGTAGTACAATTCTAATTTGCAATTTCAGTTTGTTTTTAAAAAAAATAGGGCAAGACACATAGATAGAAATAGTCTACCAAATAGTACAGATAGGGAATCAGAACTGATCACTAAGAATCTTGACTTATGACTTGAATCTTCATAAATCACTGGTAAGATCCAAGAAATAGTTAGAAACAATGATTTTTGATGACCCTATTTTTAACTTTTTTTTGGTCTGAGAAAGCCTTTCTTGGACTTTCCTAATTCTTGTTAATGCATCCCAAAATGTTGCATTTAAAGGATTATTTTTCAAGAAACACTACCAAAAACGTTGTCTCAAGAAAGAACATATATACTTATGGAGTTAATCACTAGATTAGAAGTTATTCTTTTGATTTGTTTGTTGGTTTGGGCCCACATCCCCTACTTCTGGCTCTGCACTCTGGGATATCTCCTGGCAATCTTGGGAGACTGTGTGTGGTGCCAGGGATTGAACCCAGGTATGCTATGTTCAAGCATCTATGTCTCTGACCCCCATCATTTGTTTTTAAATTTGTTAGTTTTGTGGTTTTTATGCCGCACTGGGCTATGTGCTTAATTCTGACTCTGTACTCAGGGACCACTCCTGGCAGTGCTTAGGAGACCATATGGGGTGATGGATGCAAGGTAAATATCTTAATCCCTATTCTTTCTCTCAGGTATAGAAGTCATTCTTGTTCCAAAACAACCTTTTCTCAAGTTTTGCCATCTTTTCCCTAACACTTAGCAAATTCTTCTCTCTTCTAACACCTGAGTTGTTCACAGTTTACAAACATTGGCATTTTGTGAACATTATTATTACTAGTGTTTCCAAATTTTCTCAGTGGATTGATCAAGGCACCTCTCTACCCCTCGGGCCTGAATCATTCAGGCTTCCCTTTGATTTAAGGATTCAGGCTTTGTGGTAGAGACATCATCCTCCTAGCACCCCTGGAGTCTTGAGTATTAATGGCCAGGTTGGGGAGAAAGGAAACCCCAAAATATATGTTAAAAGCCTAGTGAAGGGGCTGGCGAGATAGGATAGCAGGTAAGGCTCTTGCCTTGTATGAAGCAGACACAAGTTTGATCCTTGGCACCATATATGGTCTCCCAAGCCCTGTCAGAAGTGATCTCCGAGCACAGAGCCAGGAATAAGCTGTGAGCACTGCCAGGTATGGTCCCGAACAAAGCCAAACCAAAACAAGCCCAGTGAATTCTTCTGGAAATTGTCTACGTGTAGTTACTTCAGGCTATAGATGGAAAGTAAATCTCTACACTTAATATGTAAAAGATATGTATTTGGTGAAAATGGCATTTCCTCATGCCAACTATGGTCTGCGCCACTCTGGAGGCCATTCAGATTCCATGCAGAGGTTTGGTGGAACCATTCCCTTGGGAAGAGATTGCAGCTTTCCCCAGGAAAGAGCCAGGATTAGCCCCCATAGGACCAACCGTCTAGGCAGCCTTTCTTCTCTAGTCTAGGTCTGTTTCTTCTGTTTGCTTAACTTGGTGAATTTGGGAGAGAAACTAGACAAATCAGCTCAGGTTTTGGGATCAGAAATCTTGACAGGGAGATTATTCTCTGATTTATGCTTGCCCTGTGCTAGATGGGCTTGTGCTCAGGAAACAGGAACACGAGAGAATTTGTAGTTCAGAACTGAGCCTCTTTCAATACTGATACATGAACACTTGGTTTCAAATCTAAAATCAAATGAACAAATGTTCTTCCAGTGACTCTACTTACAAATATACACTTTTTCATCTACAGAAGAAAGGCTACTATTAAAATCTCAAATATTATCTAGCCACAATTTTTCCCTTTTCTTCTTATTTTCTTTCTTATTTTTCTTCTTTCTCTCTTTCTCTTTCTTTCTTTCCTTCTTTCTTTTTTTTTTGTAGTTCTAGGAATCAAACCCAGGACCTTACACATATTTAAGTATGAGCCACACCCCTGAGTTACACCCCTGCCCTCCCACCCCCACCCATTTTTAAAATTTTGGTGCTGAGGAACTCATTCATGCAAAACTAACCACAAACCTTTGAATTAAAATATATTGTGTTTTAAATATATAGATTAAAATCACATTAGAAAAATGGCTGGATTGTGATAAAAAAATCTGGCACAATCTAAATTCTACTTCCTCTGTTATATTTGTAAATATGAATCTGTAAAATTATGCTATATGAATCCACTACAATACCTGCATGGCTTTTTACAAAGAAAATTGAACGTCATCTTCTTTATGTTCAGCTTTAGCTGCAGAAAAAGATGGAACCCCTGTGTTCAAGTTTCCTCGCTGGAGAGTCAAGGGCAAGACCATCCAGGAGGTGGTGGAGGCATATAAATCCGTGGGTGCTGAGCTGAATGTGCTTCCTTTCTGCACTCAGTTCATTCCCATGGATGTGATTGACAGCCCCAAGCACGGTTCCATCATTTATCACCCATCCATCCTTCCCAGGCACAGAGGCGCCTCTGCCATCAACTGGTGAGATTTTCTTGTTTTAATACAAAGACACTTATCTTTTCCTGTCATATTTCTCTTCTTTTCCTTTTTTGGGGGGAGGTGGGATGGGGGTTGGACAATAGGATTTGGGATCAGGGAACCATAAGTGGTTCTGAGGATCAAATTTGGACTGGTTGGATGCAAGGCAAGCACCTTAACCACTGTACTTTCTCTCTGGCCCACAAGCATCTTCTGTTTCATCTTCCACTATCTTATTCTCTATAATGTCAGATCAAGTGTGATGTAGGAATTGGATCAGGTGAGCAAAATCATTTGATGCTACATTGTAAGAAGATCCCCCAGAGCCAAAAAAGAGCAGTAGGGATGAACTTGAATAGTGTGAATCATTAGTATGTATTGCCAAGAAAGACTGCAGAGGCAAGGTTGGATAGAATACCAGTGCCATTTAGTATTGCTTTTTAGGCATGCTAACGCCTTCTGCTTCCACTGATAAGTCTCATAATTGCTTGATTTACTATGCTCCCATTGTAGTGACCGTATATGCCATAACATCAGTTCATCGTGTGATGACATAGTCTACCACTATTTGAAGTTGAAACTCTTCTTTTCACAGGACTCTAATTATGGGAGATAAGAAAGCTGGGTTTTCTGTTTTCTGGGCTGATGACGGCTTGGACACTGGCCCCATCCTTCTTCAGAGGTCATGCGAGGTGGAACCCAATGACACAGTGGACGCACTTTATAATCGCTTTCTTTTTCCTGAAGGAATAAAGGCCATGGTCAGTATATTTATACGATCAAGAAGAATTGGTAAACATTTAAAGATAGGGACTTTTTTTTTAGCTTTTTGGGTCACACCTGGCAATGCACAGGGATTACTCCTGGCTCTGCACTCAGGAATCACTCCTAGCGGTGCTCAGGGCACCATATGGGATGCTGGGAATCAAACCCGGGTCAGCCGCGTGCAAGGCAAACGCCCTACCTGCTGTGCTATCGCTCCAGCCCCAAGATAGGGACATTTTTGAGAATTTTGACACATAAATTTTTACAAAATATATAAAGCTGAAAAACAAAAACTAGATTTGATATTTATCAATACGATGAAATACTTATGATGGAAACATAAGCTTTAACATTTCTTGTATTTTGTTTGTTTTGGGGTCATGCCTGGTGGTGTTCAGGGGTTACTCCTGAGACTGTGCTCGGAGATCACTCCTTGGAGGACTCAGGGGATCATATGAATGCTGAGGCTTGAACCTGGGTGGGCCACATACAAGACAAGTGCCCTATTCACTGTACCATTGCACCAGTGGTATTAATTTAGATTAACATTTCTCAATCTATGAAGCTGGCTTGTGCTTCTCAGAGTAGCAAGTAAATTAATGAAGTAGCAACCATCAACCTGTTTCACTGATTTTGTTAAATACTTGACTCTCCAAATTTTATTTATAATGAATAGTTGTCAACAATCTACAGACTCTTAGCAGTTTTTTCTATGTCATTTGAATTTCCTTTAAAAGTATTAAAAGCATTAAAAGCAGTCTATGGGATGGCATAAAAGAGCATTTTAAAATTTTGGTTTTGATTAGTCTCTGGGTACAAAAAAGCTCAATCAATATATAAAGTAAGGACAGATGTTTAGTCTTTGAAATATTGAAAGATTCTTTCTATGCCATTAAGTCTTTCCAGCATTTGATGTGATGGAAGCAGTAGCACAGAGATGGACTTTATCATGATATAAGGAGAGCATGACTTTGTGACATTTAATGGTAAAGAAACTAGGCATTGGGCTTGGAAAGTACAGATCAACCCATCCCAGAGCCTGTAAGTGATGGTATTATTGCTCAAATCAGTGGGACGGAATGAGTTGTTGAACTTGGTCCTGTTCCGAGTAGACTCCCCCTTCACATTCCTTTGGGGCAGGTGGTGAGCAGCTGTGAGTGCTCAAAGAGAAATCTGAGAACTTGCATTCATGCAGAGGAGAGTCTCTCAGCTCAAAGCCATGCAAATGTGGTGCCTGCAAAGAGGGCATGACACATCACAAAGGAAATCAAATCAATTTTTAAAAATTGGGGGTGAGGGGACACACCAGGCAACATTCAAAGCTTACTTCTGACTCTGTGCTCAGGGATCACTGCTAGTGGGCTCAGGGGACCAGATGTGGTGCCAGAGATGAAATTGGTGTCTGCGACATGCAAGGCAAGCACTCACCCCACACACACACACACACACACACACACACACACACACACTGTACTTACTGTTTCTCCAGCCCACCTGATTGATCATGTTGTTGTTTTTCGTGTTTGTGTGTGTGTGTGTGT
>JAOXYA010000005.1:21064450-21084812 GCA_028565675.1 Sorex palustris | reverse complement strand
TATATATATATATATATATATATATATATATATATATACCTCCCGGAAAGCCCAGCAAGCTACCAAGAGTATCCTGCTGGCACAGGCAGAGCCTGGCAAGCTCCCTGTGGCATATTCGATATGCCAAAACCAGTAATTATAACAGCTCTCATTTCCCTGACCCTGAAAGAGCCTCCAATCATTGAGAAAGACAAGTAAGGAGAGGCTGCTAAAATCTCAGGGCTGGGGCGAGTAGAGACGTTACTGGTGCCCGCTCAAGTAAATCAACGAACAACTGGATGACAGTGATACAGTGATTGTAATGGTTAGATGTGTGTGTGTGTGTGTGTGTGTGTGTGTGTGTGTGAATGCTCTTTTTTTTCCATCCCCCTTTTAGGATACACTTTGCCTTTTAAAACTAATATGAGAGCTATGAATATTGTCTGTATATCCGTAGAAGCCGTTTGAAAGTTTCTTTTGGACAGAAGGCCTCCTCCACCATTTCCCCCTCTCCTTTGCCTCTGTTGTTGATGGTGCGATATTCTCAGGTCGCTCATTTACTTGGTTGTGGTACTGAGCATCAGACCGGCAGAGTCTGAGTCACACTCAGCAGTATGGAGCAGTGCAGGGATTGAATGCTCAGCCTCACGTGGCCATGCAGAAACCATTCTCTCACAGAACCACAAGCCCGAGACATTTGGGCTTTTTTTTTTTTTTTTTGTCCCATGGATTTCTTGGGAGTTTGGTGAATATTTGGCTTCCCTCTTAAAAGAAGGTTCATCTTTGTTTCATCCTCACCCTCACCAGCATTTTGACAAAAATAGTCAGGCTGTAGAAAAGAGACTTTCACTGGAATAATCAAGAGAAGATTCATTTAGGAATAAAGTCTTCTTAGCAAGAATTTAAATACAGGATTTTTTAATGAGCGGCGTTTTTAGTCTAGAAACTGGGTTAAGGGAGCATATTTTTATAGGCGAGATGAATTTAATATCCTGAAAGTTAAGGTTTTGGGAAGAACGGCCCTAATTTGCTGCTCCTGGTGTTTATTTGTAGCATATTTCTAAGCATTCCTCCTCTAAAGAAACGTCTCTCCTCACACAATATACAAGGCTGCTCCTTACCATCGGGGCATTGAGGGAATGTGGCTTGGGAAAGCTTGGCCGCGGTCGTTCTAGCTTAAAGAAGAAGCTGGCGTAAAGAATCAATATCACCCAAAGCAAATACATATTCTTGTACTTCATATATTTATGTAAATTCCAGGCAGTACCTCTAGAACATGCATAATTAGCTGGGATGACAGAGTTGCCTTTTCAGGAGCTGTATTTACCTAAAGAAGTTATGCATATTTCATAAAAAACAAACAGACGGTGTGAAAACAGTCTACCCTTGGTTTGCTTTTCGATGTGTTTTTCCAGTGAAAAGCATGCATTCCTGGAATAACCATTTCATCTTAAAATAAAGTATGCTGCAAGGAGAAGAATCTGATACTGACAGTGCTCTAATAATTCATATGCAGCATTCCACGGAGACACTGATAGCTTTGGTTAACCCGCTAAAAAAGAAGGAAAAAAAATCAATTCATTTGAAACTGCTTGGATTTTAAGTCATCATAGAAAGTTCAGAAATAAATTGCTTGGGGAGGGAATTTAAGTAAGTCCCATAACTGGAAGAAGGCTGGCAGGGGAAGGGAAGAATCGCAGAGCTAAGGAGGGCTGTCATGAGATCGAGGTATGACAGCACATTTTTTTCCCCTGGTGCTTGAGAGCTGGAACCCGTAGAAGCCAGATACGTCGATTTCAAAGAACCCCTTGTGGGGCTGGAGCGATAGCGCAGCGGGTAGGGCGTTTGCCTTGCACGCAGTCGACAGGGGTTCGATTCCCAGCATCCCATATGGTCCCCCGAGCACTGCCAGGAGTAATTCCTGAGTGCAGAGCCAGGAGTAAGCCCCGTGCATCACCGGGTGTGACCAAAAAAAAAAAAACCCAAAAACAAAACAAAAAACAACCCCGTGTTCTCTCAGAGAGAGGCTGGGCCTGATGCCAAGGATCTTTTCAGTAAAGGTCCCTGTTCTGAGGCAGTGTAATAATCAAGGCATAATGCTGATGGTGCTGCGATTTAGTCATTTCTTTTGGCCAGCCAGAGAACAGCTTTGACCCTGCAGAGCTGGGAGGCCTCCAGGGCAGCACCCAACAGTGCTGGGAGGTGGGGCTGGCCTTGTGGTGCCCCTCGAGCCCGAGTCCCGTGGAGCTGCCCGAAATGTCTTCAGCTGCCTGTTGTTTGCCCTCAACCCCAGCATCGATCACTTTAACAGGCACCGAATTCCAGAGGGCAAGTACTTTCCTCCTGATTTTTGTCTCCCAGGTGGAAAAGTCGTTGGAACAGCTGCCGGGACGTCATAGGATTGTTCCTCCTTGTATGACTTGTTAATTCTTTTCAATCACAGCTGTTGTCCTCACGCTCTCCAGGTGCCAAGCACAGTCCTGAGTGTTCCACGCGCTTCCATCATCGTGCTTGTGATGAGGAATTCTTTTCTCTTTTTCACAGGGACAAGACAGGCCTGGCGAGGTTAGGAAATTGGAAGCAGGAGGTGTGTGTGTGGGGGGGGGGGGGAGGCAGTGCTATGCTGTTGGAGTTGGCGCGATTGCTGTTCAAGTGGGAACTTCTAAGAGCGAATAACTTAAGCTCTTCCCTGGGGCACTCGGCTCCTGCAACCCACCGTTTAAATTATTCCCTGTTCTTAGCCAGCGCCTCTGGGTTTCTCCTATCCTAGCTAGACTCCCAGCTCAGTTTGTTCAGTGTCTCCAGAAGACATTCCCTGGGGGAGGACAGTGCAAGAATGGTGATAGTATGTGGACATTTGTTAGAATAGCCTTGAGTTAGAATAGCGCTGAGTTAGAATAGCCTTGGCGTGATCAGTACAGACCAGGCCAGGCCATGTGTGGCGTGCGTCCTGCAGGGCGACCCGCCTTCTCCCCGGGTCTCCTTTCATTCCCTCTCAGCAGTTGTCAGCCTTCCAGACGGGTCTTGGGGCCGACATGCATGTTTTTATGTGGCTGCCTTGGATATATGTAGGTAGACATAGCATTTTATGGCCTCTCGGATCCGTAAGCCTTATTATTAGAATCGGACACTTTGTCTTCTGTTCTTTTTATTCAGTCTTAGACCTTTGAGACCTACTCATTGATTCATGTTGCTTTTTCATTCATTTAACCTTCTACACCACCGTGTTTAGCCGCATGTCCTGAGCTCATGGCGCCAGGCTTCTGTTAGCTGACATTTTAGGTTTGTTCCAGATCTTGGTTTATGTTCTTTTTCTAAGAATTGTTTTTGTTTTGTTTTGTTTTGTTTTGTTTTGTTTTGTTTTGTTTGGGGGCGGGAGGCGCACACCTAACAGTATTCAGGGATTACTCCTGGCTTCATGATCAGGGCTCACTTCTAGAGGACCTCAGGGGGCCAAGATCCAACATAGGTCAGCCGTATATAAAGCAAGTGGGGAGCGATAGCACAGCGGTAGGGCGTCTGCCTTGAGCGCAGCCAGGTTCGATTCCTCCTCCCCTATCAGAGAGCCCGGCAAGCTACTGAGAGTATCTCATCCGCACAGCAAAGCCTGGCAAGCTTACCCATGGCGTAGTCCATATGCCAAACACAGTAACAAAAAAGTCTCACAATGGACACGTTACTGGGCCCGCTCGAGCAAATCGATGAACAACAGGAGGACAGTGCAGTGCAGTGCTTATGTAAAGCAAGTGCCTTACACACTGTACTACCTCTCTAGACCCCTGAGCTTGTTTTTAGTTTTTGTCTTTGTTTTGTTTTGTTTTGTTTTGTTTTGTAAGAACAGGGGCCCTGGGTATCGTTGCACATTTCTGTAGACAGTAGGTGTGTAGAACATCAGAGCAACACCAATGCTTAGAGCTTCTCAGTGTTTTGGGTGGCCACAGGGGGCCCAGGGTCAGTGGAGATCAGACTCATTTTTTAGCTGGGAACAGGTTTAAGCTTTTACCTATGTGGCAAAAGGGGAAAGTTACTTCTTGGCTGAGTTAACATGTGCACCGTTGAGCTTAATAGGGATCATGAAATTGCTCTCAGAAGGAAGGAGGAGTGCTGATGTCCAAGCCCCACCACCAGTGTAAAAAGCATGTGCTGATGGAAAAGAACATACATGTGTGGCCTTGCACCGTAGACTACAGCACTGCACGCTCGACTCCACCTCAGAGCAGTGGGGTCTGGGGCAGATTCCTTTTTTACTTTTTTTTTTAATGTTTGAAACTTTATTTAGACACCTCAGTTTACAAAGTTGTTCATAATACAGTTGTTCAAGGTTCAAGTTGTTAAAGTATTCCAAGTTCCCTTGCCAGTCCCCCCAACCAGTGTGACTTGCCCTCCACCAGTGTTCCAGTTTCCTATGCACCCACCAAGCTCACTCCCTGAGCAGGCACAAAATACTTTATATTGTTTGCTACAACACATATCTCACAGTGGTTTTACTAAAAGCCATCATCTAAGAGTTTACTGCGCTTTGAGGTGCTAGTTGAGCCTTCCATGTATTGATTTTTAACATTGAACTAAGTGGGCTTGTATGCAACTTTCCCATCAAAATTCCTGGGCTGTCAGAACTGTGAAACTTGGATGTCTTGCCTGGTCACGTACGTGGCTATATATACTCCAAGAGCTGTGGAACTGGGATGATCCAGTAGCTAGACTTCTCTCTGAGATTAGTCGTGGAGTTGGGCCCTTTATATGCTAAAGAAAGTCAGTGTATTCATGGGAGCTTGTTTTGGTACACTTCATGGCCCTGTTAATGGCCATGTAAAGTAATATGTTCACTATTGTTGCTCTTTTAAAGCTGATTTTTGGCAGATGGGTATGAAATGGAGTTCACTGTGGTTTTAAGGCATTCCTTTAATAGTTGCATGAAGCTGTATTTCTTTCATAAGTTTATAGGTGCTTCACATTTCCCTTCCTTTTTTATTGGATCATTTCTTTTCCTTGGGAACTGGAGTTCTCTGTGATTCTGATTGTTCGGCATATAAATCTTTGTTAGTTTCTGCAGTCTGAAGATACTTAGTATGACAGAAATTTAGTATGATAGAAATCATACTAAATCTAAGCATGATTTGGTTCTTGGGGTTTTTATGTTTGTCTCTTTGTTTCTGGGTCACGTCCAGCAGTGCCCAGGGCTTATTCTTGGCTCTGCACTCAGAGATCTCTCTAGTGAGTTCAGGGGACCACATGGGTTGCCAGGGTTGACCACATTGGACCCGGGTTGACCACATGCAAAGCAGATGCCCTTGTCACTGTACAGTTACCCTGGCCCAGCACGATTTTATTTTCAGATTATAAAAGTGATTTTTAGAAAGCAGTATGTAAAATATAGTGCATATACAATATGGTGGGCTTTTACCTTCTTAAAGCAGTAACTAGAGAGACCAGTGAGAGGGGCACATGCCGTTCTATGCAAGGACCCACTTTTTTTTCCAGACTCTCTTCCATATTCTGTTATCTCTGGAGGTTCCCTGTCTCTAGTCTTGGTACTTCTTGACTGTCTTCTCGGCTGATGCCCAGACCTTCTGTTGGGTTTTTTTTTTTTAATATATCACCTACCATACTCATCATTTCTGTCACTTCTGAGCATAATTTCCTCATTTCCACTCATGCTTTCTTGTGCTTTGCTGACTGCCTGTGCCATCGTTTCTCGCTGAGCTCATGGAACACCTTAGATGTGGCGTCCCTGAGGTCATTCTTGGAGAGTGTGTAGAGGTGGTTGGTGCTGGTTGAGCCTAGGGTGTCACTGTTTTCACTCCTTGGGCTCTGTGGGCTTCCGTGTATCTTTCCCATCGGGTTAGTGTAATCCTGCTGCACTGAAGGTGAATCTTTGTAGTGAGCCCACCCCATGAGACTGAGGAATTGGGCTGGGAATTGCTCCTTTCCCTCTCCACCCACCTACACCCAGTTACAGGAAGTGTAATTGTGAGATTTGATGAGGGGAGATGTTATCTCTGAAATTAATCTCATCTGGGTGGGTGAGGAAGCAAGAGACCTGGAGGTGGGCCTGTAGGTATGACAGAGGTCAGGCATGGGCAGTACCACCCCCTGGAGGGTCAGGAACAATGCAAGGGTTCTGGTGGGGTTAGTAGCCTCAGGTGAGGATCAGGGGCACTTTCTGTTTGTTTACTGAAAGGAAAAAGGTTTTCCACTGGGTTTCCCCCCACCCCACCCTGCACCCTGGAAAGGGGACAGTAGGCCAAATAATTTGGAAACGTGTGCACATTTGGTAACATTTGGAATCTTTCTTTTAGGCAGTTGTTATACAAGGAATTAGTAAATTGCACATAGCACACTTAATATCTTGTCATTATTTAACAGTTCATATATAGATTCATTTATTACCCTGTCTCTCCCAAAGGAGTTATCTTGCCTCATTCCCTTCAGGAACATTCCCTCCTGCACACATTATTCATTCAGCCAGACAACTTCTCTTTTCTTGCATCTCCATGTATACTCCAGTCACAGAGAATTTTTCATGTAACCTTTTTTGGAGAATCTCCATCTTCTGGGTAGGAAGGGTGTGGGGAGTTCAGTAGAACACATGCCTGGAATGTTTGAGATCCTAAGCTCGATCTGGAATGTGTACCCTTCACCCCCAGCACCCCAAGTGTGGCACTGGTGACCCTCAGTATCACCAGGAATATACCCTGTTTTTAAAAGGGGTGGGGAATTGAGTTAGTACAGTGGGTAGAGCACTTGGATTGCCCGTGGCCAACCCAGGTTTGATCCAAAGCCAGGTAGCCAAAAAGTGTCAGAACTGGAAATCACATCATGCTCACTATTACTTATTGACACTTGTTTCGGAGGCATGTCAAGATTTTTGAACTTCCAGGTCTGGAATTCTTTTTTTGTTTGGGGAGGCGAAAGGGAACACATTCAGCGATGCCAGGTATTCTCCCTGGCTCTGCACTCATGAATCACTCCTATCGGTGCTTGGGACCATACGGGATGCTGGGGATCGGACCCGGCTTGACTGTGTGCAAGGCAAGCCCCTTACTCACTGTACTACCACTCCAGCCCCTGGAATTCTTGTAATACTCGAGGTGAGGTTCCTGCACATGCAGAACAGATTGTTGTGGTAAAACCTGCTAGGATGCCAAGCTAGTCTTTGCCAAAGAGAAGCAACTTCATGCAAAAGAAAACAGATTTCTCTGATAGGCATGCAGAAGTGTTCACACCTTTGGAAAAAGTGTCCATCTCTCTGTGTGAACAAGCTGCTGTTCTTCCTGTAAAAGTGTCCACTAAGTGGGAGATATTAGAATATTATAAACGGAAACAGATGAAAATCACCTTGATGGAGAATCACAAACAGCATGAGACCAGGCAGTGACTAGTCTGCTGGGTGCCAGGGGGCAGGATAAGGGACAGGCCAGGGGCCGCGTGCAAGGTCAGTAGGGAGCCATGACTGGATAAAGATTGAGAACACGGGCGGGAGCGATAGCACAGCTGGTAGGACATTTGCCTTGCACACAGCTGACCCAGGTTCAATCTCCAGCATTCCAAATGGTTCCCCAGCACCGCCAGGAGTAATTCCTGAGAGCAGAGCCAGAAATAACCCCTGAGCTATGCTGAGTGTGACCCAAAAAGAAAAAAAAAAAGCTTGAGAACAAGGTGCTACACTATAGCACATAGCAGTTTGGCACTCAGGCAGGCACTCTGCCACCACCTACTTGTCTGAGCTGATGACAAGCATTGGTGCAGCCTCTGCACAGAGGGTTGGCCCTTCACTGCCCTTCTCAACTGCCCCTGCTTCCGGAGAGACTATGAATCGTCACAGCAGTGACGCCGTTAGAGCTGCCAACAGCAGACATCCAGAGAAAGTGGACCACGTCCCCAGCCCTGGATGACTTCAGCCTCATGGTATTCTCATGAGGGAGGGGTCTCTTTAATGTTCATTCTGAGAAACAGAGATGTCAAACTAATCGTGCAGTCAACGAGTGGGCAGAAAAGTGCTTTTTGCCTCTCTGCTATGCTGGCCAAGTTGTCCAATACCAGGGATCGTTAACCACGCAAATCTTGCATCCCTTTTAATGCTGCAAGAGGTTGAAAATAAGCAAACCTTCCCTACTTGAGGTGGGTGAAAGGAAACCTTCCATCTGACCTGCAAACCAGGGCTTACAGGGTCTCATATTTGCAGTGTTTAAAGACATGCCGTGCCACTATAGCTTTAAAATAACTTTTTTGAGTATTTTGACTCTTTGCGCCTAAATCTGTTCAAGCATGTCAGTCCCAAGTACACTTACCTTTGTGTTATTAGTCTCACCACCTCACAGAGACTAGAAACCGTCTACTGCCATAGTGTTTCCAATGAACGGTCACTTCCCCACTTTTATTTTATATGCCATACCTGTACCCAGAGAATGTGAAATCATTTCCTTTTTCTCTGTCTTCCTGCTTCACAACATAGAAAGCATTGAAATCTAGCAGTATCTGCAATCCTGTTAAGTCGAGGGGTTCTTGTGGTTATTTAGAGAAGCGGAAGAAAATCGATTTAGTTTCAGAGATGTACAGTTTTGTTTTGTTTTTTTTCTCATGAAAAGAAATTGTTCCCATCAATGAAACATCTCTTAGTCCTTGAATCCCGCTGTTATCTTTCAGAGAGGAATGATGTTTTCATCCTCTTCTGCATCTACAGACCGGTGAAAATGGGAGGAAAAATTCTGTTTCTGCTTATAAGGCATTTGCATCATAAGCACAGTTATGTATCAGGGCTGGGATGACTCATTAGTTTGCCTTGTGAGTTTGGTTCCATCCTTGGGGTATCCTCTGCACCCACACAAGATTAGCTACTTATCAGTGTCAATAGTGCCATGGACACAGGATGCCGGCATGCCTGGCACCAGGGGCATTCACTTTTTTTTGTGGCCCTGGTCAAGCCAGGAGGTAAGGGCAGGCTCTATAAGCCATACCTTGCCAGCCCTGCACCCAGGCGCTGTGAGTCATCTCTGGTGCTCTCTTGCAGGTGTTCACCTTGCTGTGGATTGCCGACTGGATGGTGCATCACTTCTGGAGGAAAGGCAAGGACCCGGATAGCTTCTCCATCCCCTATCTCACGGCCCTGGGAGACCTGCTCGGGACAGCTCTGCTAGCCTTGAGTTTCCATTTCCTTTGGCTGATTGGCGACCGAGATGGAGATGTCGGAGACTAAATCCCTCCCACCCACTGCTCTCAAGAGACCAAGGAGGAAAATACAAGACAGACTCTTCCAGCTCTTTCCCAACAAATCTCGGAATCGTAGTTTGAACTTGTGCCCAGGGTCCTCTTCAGTTGGCTCTGATTCAATTAAATGGCCTTAATGTTTTTTTTTTTTTAAAAAAAAGGAAACAGAATGAACAGTATTTGTGCTACTTTTCTTAGAATAAATGGTCCTGTGACAGGGACCTAGATAGCTCAAACTCTGAAACCCTTCGAATAAGTAAAGGTTATAGAATGTTTACAGTGAACAGTTTTTAAGCCGCAGACAAGTCAGAAATGTGCTTTCTTATTGTGTCACTTAAAATGCAAGGCTGGAGGGAGAGTTCCAGTTGAGTATTTCTTGTCTCACAGATGTGTCCTCCCTACAAAGTGTACCATAAAGAGGAAAGGGCCTGCCAACCTTCTCCTGGTTTCAGTTCAGCCCACCTCTCTGCCATCTGAGATAAAGTTACCAGCTACTCATTCCCAATGAACTGTGTTCTGCTGGGCATATGGTAAACTCCCTTTTATGTGCACCTGTGAATTTCCCTGTGCCAGTGCTAATTTAATTCAACTCTTACAGTTGGTGGCAGGTTACCATTTAAAACACGGGATGATCCTAAGAGATCTTTTAGTAAGAGGAATGAGTTGTATTTTTACCACTGATGTGTTGAAAGGATTGTTGGCATTTTTTTCTGAAAGAATTGATAGTTCAAGTCAAAAGCTAGCCTGAGCTTTGATGGAGAGAAGATGATGCGAGAAACAATGCATGTACTTGTGCGTGAGGGAGAGACAACCACACAGGGAGGGGACCCTTCAATAGAGAATCGCACGATGGATTTTTGGTAACAAAGTTCATGTTACCAGAATACCAGCATTATGCCGGCGTTCTTAAACACATTGCATTGAAATGCATCTGTCATTCAGTCCAGAAATTTTGCCTTCCCTGAATTTAGTATTTATTACTTGTATTATAATGGTTTCTTCTTATTTAAAAAAAAGTGCCATTGAATATAGCAAAGGCGATAAGTTTGCTCATTTTAAGATTTAGAATGAGCCAAATGATAGATCTGCCCTTCTAAAGAAGCCTATTGAAAGCATCAGGCACACTGTTGTAAAAGAGAAGTTTGTGGGTTACTTCAGTCACTGTTCAGACCTGGACATGTCTTTTTTGTTTCTCAGATATTTTTCTAAAGCTAGGATCTGCATCCTGAGCATTTTCAAAAACCTTGGTTATTCCATGGGCAAGCATTTTGATGCCATATAAATATATTTAGGAATGCAGTGCATCTCCCAAGACCATCAGATACTGATTGCACTAGCAAGGGAAGAGAAGGCTCATTAACTCCTCTCTTCACGGTTTAAGTTGTGAGCTAGCATAAACGTTACGTCAGCAGTAGGTTGTTTATACATTTATTGGGTAAGTGTTCCTCCTATTCAGCTCTTTCAAATCAAGGGACTATGGGGTTAGAGTTATATATTTTTGCTTATTTTAAATCTTAATTATTCCATTCTCCTGCTTTATAAAGAAGTTTGTAAAGCAGAGAGCTGAGCTAATTATAGAGTTTCTCCTTTGGAGAGTTATAATGTCACATAGTGAACATTCTTATAAAAGAAAGAATGGTTAAGTTAAGTTGATGGCTATTTTAGTTGCAAAGATTTTTTTATTTAAAAAAATCCAGAAATCATTACTTTGATTTTTTTTACTGTTAAAGAATTTACAAATTACTTCTTTTCTTTTGGGCTGTTATGATTCATAAGCATTTATACTTCTCAATGATTTCTATTTTCATTTTTTTGACACAAAAATGCATGGCCAACCACATTGTTAAAGCTAGTTATGAACAACCCGAGCTCATTACGAATTCCAAGCACATTGAGGTACGTTCTGTGAGGTGAAGACTCCCAGCTGCACCTGTGAAACCAGCTGGATGGAGATTCTGCTCCGGGTTGTGTGGGGCTGAGGGGACAGAAGCTCAGAGAAGCTCCACCTCTGCCTCTGTGCCCTGAGCTGTGACTGAAGCTTGGTCCTGGTAGGCCAGTGCTCACACCATGAGCTTGTAGAGATACCAGGAGTGCCAAATGATGGATGGAGAGGTGCTCTGTCTTTCAGATGCCAGACAGGGAAGCCACCATATAATAAGGATGGACGGTGAGTCTGTCCGACTCTAAATGATTGTTATTTCTAAAGACCAAGGGAAATCGACAGGTGAAATCTGTAGCCTAAAGATCAAGGCCTTATGTCTTTGATCATTTCATTGCTTCTTTCTTCCCCATTTAGTTTTTTTTTCTGTAGAGGTTGACTGAGAAAGAGGATGGCCAATTGGAGATCTGTCTCATGTCTCCTTTGCTGTCCAATCTTGGTAAAAGCACCAAAATGTCTAAAAGGCATGTAATGGGGGAGGGATCAGTTACGGATTAAATTTTATAAAAAGACTAGATTCCTTTAAAATAATTTAATGCTTTTTAAAGCTCTTTTGTAGTTTCCAGTCAGTAAGGTAAACTCTGTTTACCTAGAAAAGTCATTTATGAGTCTTACACAGAGGCAGTATTTAGTATAAAAATTCCATTCTCTAATTTATCACTTTATAAACAATTTTTTTAAAAAAAACACATTTGTTAATTTTGCCCACCAACCACTTTCTTTTCCTTTCAAAATTAAACTTTCTTTGTAATTCATAAATTATAACTTGCGGTAATATATCATCAGGAAAGACATCAGAAACTCCACATCATAGATGATCAATGATGTAGGCAAATGAAGTACATTTTGAAAAGTCTTTAGTAATTGGGCTTCTTTATCCTATATGAATGATTTAATATACCCATTCATAACGGGTGTCTGTCATCTTTGAATTGTCGACAACTAGGAATAAAATTTAAGAAATATTTATCCAGTGTGGTACTTTCTTTTGTTAAATTAGAAAAATATGGACCCTTTATGGAATTCACCCCGGAACAGTTCTGGGATGATCAATGTACATGTAATGTATTTATGAATACAATAAATTGGGTTTTGATCATACCTAGGTTGCCAACCCACTGCTTTGCTACTTTTTCTCCAGTAAGGAGCTGGAAAGAGAGTGTAGTGGGTAAGGCACTCACCCAAGTTCGATCCCTGGCACCATTAATGAACCTCTGAACCTTTCCTGGAATTAGCCTTGACTGCATTCAGGTGTGGTCCCCCCCCCAAAAAAAAGCCTTTAACAAGTTAAGCACTCCTGATTATTAAAGTTTAGAACTCTTTAGCCCAGTCTTAGGATTCTTAGGATCAATCTGTAAATCCTAGATACTTACTGGACAGCTCTGGTCAAATCTAGCCATTGGCCTATGCTTACCTCCACTTGAGTAGCAAAGTAAGTCTCACAAAGAACAAGATTGCTTCCACAAACCTTTAGATTGATAAGCCCTAACCGTATTTGACCGAGTGTCCTTCCTCCTTTAAATACTTGCATCATTTGCCTTTCCCCAAAGTCTGCCTATTGCTTTCTTTTCAGCCCATTCTCATCTTCCTAGCCATTCTCCTCAGTCTTCAACTGCTGACATGCCTCCGCCTCAGTTTCTAGTCCCTCTTCTCTGCTTGTTCTCTCAGTTCGCCAGTTATTTCATTGTTTGGAATGCCTTCTATCCTGATCATTTCTCGTTCTCCAGCCCAACCCCAAATACAAAACTTTTATTTCCAATGCCCAATGGGAAGATTCACTTGAAATCACTTCTCCAACACTTGAGCACTCCCAGCTGCCTTGGGCTAATAGACATTTATCCATCACTGTCTCCAAGGAGTGGATACCTATGAAGGACACAACTCCTTACATGAACAACTATACATCAGCAAGAAAAAGACCAAACCTGGGGCTGGAGTGGATAGCACAGCAGGTAGGGAGTTTGCCTTGCACACGGCCGACCTGGGTTCAATCCCCAGAATCCCATATGGTCATCTGAGCACCACCAGGAGTAATTCCTGAGTGCAGAGCCAGGAGTAACCTCTGTGCATCGCCGAGTGTGACCAAAAAAGCAAGCAAGCAAGCAAGAAAGAAAAAGACCAAACTCATTATTTTTTTTTTAAAAAAGAAAGCTCAGCATAAACTTAAGTACCAATTTGTCATCCTGAGATCCCATTTCTCTCCAGTCAAACTTCACTCCCCCATTCTCACCTCCACACACACAAATGAAGTTGGATAAAACATTCTCTTGCAAGGTTGTAGGGGGGTAATAAAGAGTTTCAGGTGGCAAAGGGTAAGGCTTGAGAAAATGGCTTAAGTTCCGTAGAGGGGAATCTGGCTGTCCACACACTTCTCATTTTGTCCTGCATTCCCTCTGTGAACACCCTTAGACCAGGCCCAGGAATCCTGGGGACCTCACTGCCACACACATGGCTGGTAAACGTGCCAGTCAGCCAAGTCCAGGTCTGTTGTCCCAGAAAAGGCACCATCAGGATGTGTTAAACCGGGTTGAGATCTCCATAGAGGAGTCACATGAAAACAAATTGTGATGCAATAAGCAAAGGGTCTTTATTGGCTAACTTGAGCTAGGGCCCTCGTCTGGCTCACTGACACAGTGGCAGCCTTCTTGGCAGCCCCAACTGTCAAAAGTGAGTGGCTTTTATACCATAACATTATATAACAGGAACTTTCCACAGGCCATCCTTCTGGCCACAGTCTGAGGGGCTTTTTACTACTTGTACTTAGCTGATTGGTTGTAAATTGGAGTTACATAAGAGTTGCATAAGAGTTACATAAGGGTTTTGTGTGTGTGTGTGTGTGTGTGTGTGTGTGTGTGTGTGTGTGTGTAGGGGGGATTTCCCTACCTGCATCTGATTGGTAACCCTTAGTTGACCTCACCATGGCTATCTTACTTCGGGGAAATCATAACTCAATTCCAGGTATCTGTGCTCAGTTCTAGGAATTCTGGAACTGAAACTTAGACCTAGCTTCTTCTTCCTACTTTATGAGCCTGGCATGGCTCTGCCTTTGCTTTTCTATCTCTCGGGTGCAGCCAGAACCATTGGCTTACACATTGCAGGGCTGCTCTTCCCCTTCAAAGGTGAGCTGAGTACCCAGGACGAGTCCTGATAGGTGCTGAGCACCAAATCTGCAGTCCAGGACTTGCCATGTACAAAGCTGTGGAAAGACGACCTTTCCTGTGGTGAAATCCTCACATTCTGATCTCCCTCTGGAACTGGGCTTAGCTGGCTTAGCAGTTCATCTGGATGGGGTGTCCGTACCTGACATGGTCATGAAAAGGCTCCAGTGCCCACATCCAGCCTAGGCCAATAGTGGGCGCAAGCTCCTGTATCTCCCCTTTGGAAAGCCCCATGCCTGGGACCACTCAGGAGATCAGAGACTCACACCGCTCGGGGTGTCCCAGGACTCAGACCATTCCAATTCCAGTGCTCACGGGCCAGCCAGAAAGACTGACATGTTGACTTGGAGCAACTCGCATGTTAGAAGTGGGACAAGTCCAGCACGCTAAGCCCCTGACAGTGCACTGCTAACCCTTGAACTTGAACCCCAGCTCTCTGGAGATGTCGCTTAGCAGAGAAATACTTGCCTTGCATATGTGAGGCTCTGGGCTTGAACCCCAGCACCACACACAATATTTTACCTCAAAGAATTAAGAGTCTTTGACCTACTGACCCACTCCACTTTTTAGAAACCTGTACAGAGATAATAGACAATGCAGCAACTTTAAGCTTGAAGTTTTTTCATTTGAAAAAAAGACTGATAATGCGGGGGTTAAAACATTTTCCTTGTATGCATTGGATCTCATTTCTATCCCCGGCACCCGCTATGGTCGCCTGAACACCACCAGGAGTGATCTCTGAGTGCAGAGCCAAGGGTATCCCCGGAGCACTACAGATGTGGCTCCCAAATTCCTCCCCCAAAGAGGTTGAACATTCAAGCCATGACTAAATCAAGTATATGTGTAACACTGTTATACTGTCGGTGAATTCACTCTGCAGACATTCTTTAATGAGTCAGAACAGTGCCCATGACAAGGCTGAGAATCTCTGGGTCCAGAACATTAGTGGCCTGAGGCCAACCCCCAAATCATCCTGACATCACCCCTTTCCACTGGATGATGTAGCCCTAGAGATTTCCCCCCTTTTATAACTCTTCTGCACTTTCTACATTTTCCATGTAAAAAAAGTCCCTTTTATATTTATTTTTAAATGCTTTTATGACCCCTGCTTTCCCAGACAATGTGTCCCCGGCTCTCATTAGCATCTAACTATTGTTTGGGCTCCGAAAAAATTAGTTGCATTCTGTTTCATAATGAGCACAATGATGGTATTTTGAAAAGGGATCTTCCTTTTTATTCTTGCCAGTGAAGGAGGATAGTCTGTGAAAATGGAATCTTTTAGTACTTAATGGCACTGGGGTATTAGGAAGAAGAAATCATGAATAAATGTGGGCTTTAAGAGCGTATGTTCTGGCCCCTTCTGCCCTCCTGGCAGTGAAGAGGATGCTGCCGGCTCTCCCAGCTCTGGCAGATTCCCAGACTCTGCTCCTTCTCCAGGCTACACTTGATCCCAGCAGCTGGCTCAAAGCCCTGCTTAAGCTTGTACAGGCTGGCTGGGTTCTTGCGAACCTGCCCTGTCCTCCCTCTCCCCTGTCCCATCCCTGCCCCTAACTTGTGGTTCTGACTCCAGTAAATGGTAGAGGCCACGGACACAGCTTCTCTCTCTCTCTCTCTCTGTCTCTCTCTCTCTCTCTCTCTCCTTTCCTCTCTTTCTCTCTCTCCCCCTCTCTTCTCTCTCCTCTCTTTCTTTCTCTCTCCCCATCTTTCTTTCTCTCTTTTCTTTCTCTCTTCTCTCTCTTCTCTCTTTCTCTCTCTATTTCCCTCCATCCCTCCCTCTCTGCTTTCCAGTTTGGGGGCCACTCCTGACTGTGCTCAGAGCTTATTCCTAGTTCTGTGCTAAGGAATCACTACTATATATCACTATATAGAGTGCTGGGAATCAAACTGAGGTTGGCCACGTGCAAAGCAAGAGCCTTATGCCCTATACTGTCTCTCCCTGGACACTGCAGGAGGTGTCAGTCAAACCAAATCATCATATCATCATCATCATCATCGTATCAGACGATAATAATAATAATAAAGTCCAAAAACCTTGGCAAGAAAAGAACGACTATTTTGAAATGTGGAATACCTGAAGAGAAGCAAGAGAAAAAGGAAACTGCCAGGGTATGCAGGTTATTCTTGCAATGGGCATTTGGCTTAGTCCAAGGGTGGGGAAATTGCGAGTCAGGAGAACATAAAAAGAAGAGCTCTTGTGTCGAACTCTTAGAGGGAACCCAGTTTCAAGAAGACAGAAGAGCAAACACCAAAATCTCCTTCCTACTCAGCTCAAGGAAACAGAGACATACGACAGGGATTGGGGTATTTTCCCAGGTACCACCTGCTGATGTCCTGAATGCCCCTGGGAATGACCCCTGAGCAGGAGTCAGGAGCAGCCCTCAAGACTGGGTGTGGCCTTTAGCATCACTCCACTAGGAGTTGCCCTCCACCACTTGCACAACTCCTAAGGTCATGCCACGTGCTCTCCTGCTGTCTGTGTGCCTGAGAGCTGGGACGGGGGTGGAAGCACAGAGTGCAGGAGAACTGGGGGTTCCTAATGGGAATGGCAGAGCACAGGGAGGAGTCAGCCGGTCTGAGACTCCTGGTGCGTTCTGGGAGGGACTAGAGCAGGCCAGAGGCCAGGGGCTGCTAGGGGAAGTGCCCGTTGGAGATTCTTCTCCCCTGGGCATTTCTGGCTGGGTCCCCAGGGCGTGCTGCAAAGGAACTTCTCCGCAGGAACTTGCTCTGTATTTATTCAGCCACTTCGCTATGAGCTCATGCATATTTCGTGAACACTCTGGGTGCTGAGTCAGTGCTCCTTATCTGTGTCTGTGTCTCACAATGTTCCAGCTGGGGCCAGTTTCAGGGCTCTTTTCCTTTTCCATTGGTCCCTGAAGACTTTGGACACGTTCCCATCATCCTGAGTTTGGATTTTGTGGTTTCTTACTCTCATGCTCTCCCAGGATCCTCCTGGACATTCCCTGCCCTGGCCTGGAATCGGCAGCTTTCCCAGAAATCCCTTCCCTGGGAAGATGGTTCTAGGGGGAAAGATCTGGGTACTAGAGTTGCTCCTTGCCCGGGGGTGCTTCTTGATAAGGGGCTGCTCCTTGCCGGTGGGGTCAGTACCTCTCAGACTCCTGTTAGCTAAGAGAGAGGCCAACATGTGTGTCTCCCAAGCCATGCAACGGGAAACAAGTGGCTAAGACTCATGAGATTCCCTTGATTTTGTTCCCCAAACTATTTTTCTGAACTTTTAACTTTTGACTGATGACTAGGGACTGGTTTCCAAGTCAGCACAACTTTCTCGGTAAACTCGGCAGCACTCACTTTTCATTCCTCTGTCTGGTAACCAAGGCCAACTAAACCAAAAGCCACCCGACTGGAAGGAATAGAATCCGACCAGTGTTTCCCAAAGAGAGTGGTGCCAACTCCAGGGTGTGCAGGAAGTAGGCTCTCAGGTGCAATCGGGGTGCCCTTTCCGTTTGCTCACTTAAAGAAGGGAACTTGCAGGGCCCAAGGGCCGTACTGATGGTTCATTAGAAGCATAGGAGAAGGAGAGTCCTCCCTCCTGTCCTTAAAACTTTCAGAAATATCTCTGAGGGTAGGGAATTGGCACAAGAGTGGAACGGATCTTGTGGTCTTCAGGTCAAATGGGCTAAGATGATCTTAGAAACTAAACCAGAAATAAATCCCAATGACTTCTTCCCAGCTAATGTGTTGGCAGCTGTGCCCCTGGGATGCTTCTCTGTCTCCTACCAGCACCCACCTCAGCCACATGGGCTTCAAAATCACTGCAGAAGAGAAAGAGTGGGGAGGGCGTGATGTTGGGGTGGGACCCAGGAGTTCAGATGTGCAAGGGCTCAATAAGTCCTCTGATAGCAGCACCCCATGCCTGGGAAAATGCATTTTTAAGACCCAGATAGTTCCATGGTCAAAGGTGCATGTGCAAGGCCCTGGGTTTTTTTTTTTATTTTAGGGGCTAGAGCAATAGCATAGGTAGGGCATTTGCCTTGCATGCAGCTAACCCGGGTTAAACTCCCAGAATCCCATGTGGTCTCCTGAGCACTGCCAGGGATAATTTTTGAGTGCAGAGCCAGGAGTAATCCCTGTGCATCGCCACGTGTGACTCCCCCCAAAAATAAATAATCATATTTTATTTTATAAAGTAGTTCACAATATTTTATTATATTTAATATTCAAACACCAATCCCACCACCATTACACCTTCCCACCACTATATTTTGGATGTTTCCATCCTGAACCCTAATCCCTGCCCCAAAGCAGAACTGAAATAATGTATTTTGTATTGTTTGTTATTAAAAAAAACGCTGAAAATGCTACAAAAAAGTATTCGTAGAGGAAAGAGTGTGGAGAGTGTTGTATTTCACCCGGGGTCCATTAAGCCCTTCTATAAGAGATCACTAACATGTTAAAGGTTGAAACTTGTGTGCTTTTTTATATATGCATGTATATATATATGTAAAATGTATATTTCCCTATAAAATTGGTTACCTCCTAGTTTGAACCCTATCAAATGTGGTGCAGTAATCTTGGAGTATGGGTAGGGAGTGTGGTTTGAAGTATTGTGGCCGCGTAGTCCAGGAATAGATTCACACATCATGGGTGATGCTCTGCCCAAGTGTGTGGAGAACGGCCATGAGCATGGTGGCAGCTGGGTTCTGGAGGCTTTTGGCTGCCAGGGCTGGGTCCCTTGGGGCAGAAAGGGGTCTCACCTGCCCCCTTCCAGGGTGCCCTGAGTGAAATAGCCTGGCGCGGGGTATCCCCAACTACTGCATGGAACCCCTAGCACCACTGGGGGTCCCATAACATGCCAGAACAGTATGGGTCCTAACATGGAGTCACCTGGCCTGGTGGGCTGAGGCCTGCCAAGAGTGGTCCCTGAACACAGCTTGGAAGTTCCCTCCCACACACAGTAAAAAGAAGCGGGGCTGGAGGGACAATGCACAGGGCCAGGAGGGTGTGCTTTGCCAGAGGGAGCCCAGGCTGGATCCCCAGGACTGCAGGGTCCCCCACACTGGGAGCAGCCTGCCTCCGGCATTGCTGAATGAGTCCCCCACCATCCTTCCGTCCAGGACCCCAACTAACCCCAGCACCCAGAGAGGCTTCTGAGCCAGGTGCCTTCCAAGGTGGCCTGGAAGAGGTTGAAAGGGACAGCAGTTTGGACCCAGAGTGACATGTGTCCACCACATTGACCACATTTTGGTTGGCTGTGGAAGGAGGACCGGACTCAGCTGGTACATGTGCTGGGAGCTATTGAGGGAAAGTCAGCAAAGAGAGAACCAGGGAGCTGACGCAGGCACACGCACTCATTCCAGCTGTGGGGGCAGAAAATCTAATGGTGTTGTCCAGGGTTTTGCATGGTGGTCATGAAGGCCAGCACAGGGCAGAGATCACACCATGAGTGGATTGACTGGAAGACTTGGCCACAGAGAAGAAGCTGAGGAATGGTTGGTAGCTCTGGGGCACCCCAAACCTGTTACAGCCTGGCTTTTATCAAACTTCATCAACTCAAAATAGGCCAGAAGTGACCCCTGCCTGTAACTGGGCACTTTCAGGAAAAGCCAAACTGGCAAAGTATGATTTTATAGTATAAAGCTACCACCCGCCTTAAAGCCGACTCACACAACGCATGTGGGAAGTCTTTCCACAAGCAGCAAGTTGAAGTTCTTGATCACTTGACATTCCATTACTCATCGACTTGCTCAAGCGGGCATCAGCAATGTCTCTATTCGTTCCTATCGCATGCTAGTGTAGTCCAATGGTGTCTGCTCGTTCTAGGAACACAAAGAGCCTCAAACCGATCATTCAGGGTCTGAACGAAGAAGACTGACCATCTCGTAGGTGGGCGGCCACACGATCTTTTGACATCCCGTGGAATCCAGTCAGTAACGGTTCTAGTTCCAGTGGTCATCTCCAAATCTCATTACACGTCCAGCCCATCTGATTTTCAATGCCTTGGCAGACAAGACAGAGTCCCTGATTCTTGATCGTTGACGGAGGTAAGAACTCCGGATTCTTTCTCTCATTTGAGTGAAGCGTGATACTCCAAGCATAGCTCTTTCGATTCCTCTTTGGGAGA
>JAOXYA010000005.1:21036048-21062383 GCA_028565675.1 Sorex palustris | reverse complement strand
ATTGTATAATTGAAACCCAAGCACAAAAATGTGTAAGTCTGCAACTGTACCTCATGATGTCTCACTATTAAAAAATTAAAAAGACAAAAAAATAAAACTAAAAAGACAGTTCTTCAAAAAAAAAAAGGAAGTACTTTGCCCATTAATTTCAGACAGCTCAATTCTAGAGTCTAGCCATCTCCCAAACAGAGGAGCCGGAGCGAAGAGAGCAGAGCCCCAGGAATGGGGGAGTATGGGCTGTGTGGGGGTGAGCAGTGAGCAGAGACAGAGGCTGGAGCAGGTCTGGCCTGGCTGAGGAATGACTGGGACTCTACCCTCACACTGTCAGGGCAGCATGCTGAGATGACCGCTTCAAGCCCTTAGGATGCAATTATGTAGAGAAAGAACATGGAATGCAATTTCTTCTTTGGCAAAGCACAATCAGCCTTATCAATGCATTTAAAAAAATGGGGGGGGGAGGGGTGTTCCAAGCAGACACAGTTCCACGTTTTCCATTGTACAGGTTTGTGTGTGTTGTTATTTTTTCCACTACACATGTGTATATGTATGTATTTTCACTGTACACATGTATGTTTTTTTCATTATACAGGCACGTATTTTTCCATTGTATGTGTGTTGGGTAGTGTGGATTCTTTCATTGTATTGTGTATGAATGTAGTTTTCCATTGTATCGTGTATTTGGGGCTCTGGGGGTTACCCCATCAGAGTCCCAGGGTTATTCAAGCACTTGGGCCAAGTGGTAGGGCAGGGGAAGGAAAGAAGGTGGGAAGGGAGCCACATTTGGGCTGGAAAAACTGGTTGCTGGGCTGGAGTGATAGCACAGCGGATAAGGTGTTTGCCCTGCATGTGGCCGATCCGGGTTCGATTTCCAGCATCCCACATGGTCCCGCCAGGAGTAATTCCTGAGTGCATGATCCAGGAGTAAGCCCTGTGCATACTGAGTGTGACCCCAAAAGCAAAAAATAAATAAATGAAAGGAAAAACTGGTTCCAAGATGTGTCCCTTAGTGTTCCTTTTTGCCCAATGCGTGGGGTTCTGAAGACCCGCTAACTGGGGTTTGAGTTTGTTTCCAAAGCCCTTGCAGAGCTGCTGAGTGCTGGGACCCGGCCATCCTGGTGGGTCTTGAAGAGTTTAGAGAAATGGGTGGGAGTCTTCCCCAAGACGACCAGCGTGCCGTGAGCTCTGTAGCCCCTCTCCCCTCGGTGCTCCCCACCTCCAAGCAGGCCCCCACAAGCCGAGGAACACGACCCCATCCCCCACTCCCACAGTCCTTTGCCGATGAGTCATGAACAAACCATACACAGAGAGAGGCTGCGATTTTTTTTTCCTTCTTCAATTTAATTGAAGTTACTTAGAAAAATAATCAGGCTTGAATGGCTTTTCGTGGAGGAAGGTTCATGAACATTTCATCTTTTGTTGGCAATGTGGAATTCAGCTTTCTTGAACAGCACAATAAAATACAGGGAGAGTTTTCTACAACAAGCCCTCTATGGCATACAGATATGGATAAAGACCGAAAACAAGTAAACAAACAAAAAACCAAAACCAAAAAAAAACCAAAAACCCAAAAAAACCAGGCTGCTTGAAGAGGTTCTGTTCCATGCTCATCTGGCACACAGAGCCTGCTCAGAGGGAAACAGTGGCAGCCCCGGGTACCTGACAAAGAGTCGCAGGTGGGGATTTGCCTGCTCAGGGCCAAAGGTCAAGACAGGTTGGCAGGGTCCTGCTGCCCATTCCCCGGGGGAGGGGCCAGAGGGTTGAACTAGGAAAAGGCGGGCTGTGGGGTGGGCAGAGAGCGATGAAGTCAGACCTGCTGACAAGAGGGCAAGGGAGGGACTCTGACCACAAGGATAGGGCAGCTGTGGGGACAGGGGCCTGGGGTGGGGGGGTAGGACCAGGCTGAGAGGCACCCCCTGAGCACGCCCACCAGCTCCTCTCCACGCTAGAAGAGGGTCTTTTGTGGCCCACGCTCTCCTCCTGGCCCAGACTCTGCCATTTAAGGAGCTGAGGGACTCGCTTTTGTTCTGGAGATTTCCAAGCAGCTTCCATGCCTTCGCCAAAGGGGCGGTTGGCCCAAGTTTCCATGCCCTAGCGGTCTTGGATGGCAGCAGAGTCTGAATGACCCCAGCACGTACACCAGTAGGAAGCGGACCTGTCTTAGGCACCAAATTCCCAGACCTACTTGGGAAAGGGTGGGGTTGGTCTTGGGAAGCTGCAGAAACATCATGTGTCTCCTGCAGATGATAATCTAGACTTTCCCAGGCAGAGAGAGTGAGCAGGAATGCCCTGATGAATCCCCTAGACTGTACCTAGTTTGCAAATACTGCAGTACCTTTAACCAGGGGCTCTGAGGTGTGTAGGGGGGAAGGTCCCCATCTGTATTTTTCTCATGTAAGCATGCCAAAAAAAGTGTTTGCAAACAATTTTTAAAAAAAACACACACTTTTGTTTTTTTCCAGGCACATTTTCACCTCTGACCTTTTTTTCTCAAAACCAGGACACAGACTACATTTTACATTCTGCAAAAAAAAAAAAAAAAAAAGCTCAATAGCGAGAGAGGTGGGGGAAGAAAAAAAAAGTTATTATTATTTTTTTTTGCCATCAGAAACTAAGAGGTGAACCCAAACACAACACGAGGAGAAAGCGACCCTCATTGTGTGACCCAGATTGGTGGATCGTCCCTGGGAGGACAATCTATCTCACTTGAAAGTGAGAGAAGGCAGGAGGAAGAAGGCAAAATGCGCATGCGCGAATGCGCGCACGCTCACAGTCAGACAGACAGACTCACGCGGATGTGCGCAATGGAGAGAAGCTGCACTGCGGGGTGGGGTGGGGGTGGGGGTGTCCTTGGAGCAACCGAAAAGGTAGCGCGAGCAACTGCAGCATGTGGGCAGGTTCGTCAGGGGCTCAGCTCACGCTGCTCCCCCTGAACCACCTTTAAGTCCCAGGAAGCAGCAGGGAGGCGAAAGGGGGACATGCGGTTGCCCGTGGTTGTGTCCAGGATTCGAACCCTTGCACTTAAGAACTGGATGCTCTTGATAAAGTACTTCTGAGTATGAAGACAGCAGCCATGCTGTGTTTGGGGCTGGGATGGAGAAGGCTGGGGCATGCGGACCAAAGATGCACGAAATCCATCTCCCCCAAAGCCTAATCTCGGGGAGATGATCTGTAAGGTCCAGGAATCTGGACGTTGGGGAACTCTGCTACCCACTTGATGATGTTCTAGGGGAATCCTAATGCACTATACAATGTCAAGGCTCTGATAAGTTCCGCAAAAAAGGAAACAGACTGAATCATCTTGCTGTGCCCTCCCTTCCCACCCCCCCACCCCGCCCCCAGGCTATCTGAGCTAAAAGTCCTGAGTGAATGTCGAGTTAGCCTGGTCTCTGAGAACCCTTGTTTCTGCACAACGCATGCCAGAAAAATGCTGGCTGACTTGTTTCATTTGGACAAGCCCTCATGGTCAGGGCGGTTCCCAGCCTGGAACTTGGGTCCAGTGCCCAGTTCCAGGGACAGCCAAGGTCTGTGATGGGGCTGGGTAAAGTAAAATACATCTCATACATCTCTCTCCATCAAGGGGGAGAATCTCTGTGTCCTTCTCAGAGCGGGAAAGAACTCAAGGTTAATAGTTTCTGGAAAATAAATTATTCATTTTGTTTCGGTTGTTTAGAATGTTCTTCCCTTCAATATCAACTGCGTCAACAACAACAACAACAAAATGCCAAACTTACCCAGCCCTCCCCTCCCCCTATTATTAGATAATGATGATTATTATTGTATATACAGTATCTGCTACCGACTCATACACTAGCTGTAAGGGGGACATGGCTCAAACTTGAACCCAGGCACCAGAAACGGCTGCAAATGAGAAAGTGTGTGCAGATGCCAAGGAGCGAGCACAGAGAGGAGGAGGAGGAGGAGGGGTTGCAGGCTGGGGGGGTGCAGTGGTGAGGGCGTCTGGGAGAAGCGCAGGAAGGTTGGGCTTCTGCTCATGCATAGCCTGGGGGAGAAGGAGGCGTGCTGTGCAAGCGATTCTGGTCTTCAGAGGGGTAAAATGCCAGCCACCGTCAAGCCCGGAAGACGGAACTCTGGGCCCAGGATTTCAATCAGGGACAAGGTCAAGATGAGTCCAGAGCTCTGGCACTGGGAGCCAAGGAGGCTGGTCTGTAGATGCCAGAGTCCCCCTCCCCCATCCAAGGTGGGTACCACTAATCAGCAACATCTCTGCTCCTTCTCATCCCGGCTGATCAGATGTGGGGCAGAAAGGCAGACGCTCTCCAGGCATCGCTTTCTGTCTTGGGCCATGTAACTTGGATCTCTCCTCCAGCGAATTCGCCTGCTCTAACGTGTGGTTTTCAAATCTGGGCAAGAGGTAAGGGGGAAATGCACATCTGCCGGGGCCTCGTGGGCCCTTTTGTGTACGAAACCTCATGTGAAGTCCCAGATTATCAGGGATCTGATCACTGCCAAGCTGAACCTTCTGCGTCTACCGAAAGCTTCCTGAGGGCCAAGACCTGTTGGTTTGGTTTCCATGTTCTATCTGCAGAGCCTAGGAGTAGGCCTAGCACTTAATAGTTGCTCAATAAATACTTGCAGTCTCTTTTAAAGCGATAGCCTCTGTTCTCACTGGCACTGCCAGTTTCAAATTTCTGTAAAAAAGCCTATTCTAGTGGACTGCTCATTCTGGTGAAAATAGCGGGGATGGGGAGGGGGGGAGAGGTAATATCACCTCTCACCTTGGGTTACAAAAAAAAAAATCACACCTCACATTTCTTGAGTGCAAGGGAGACTTCTGGGTCCATAGGCATTCATTTGGACTCAGTGGAGTGAAACTGCCTCTTCGCGTTTCTGGCAGTTTCCGGAAGGATGGCATCAAGCAAGTCACAATGGTGCCCTCACAGTGAAGTTCTGAGCGGGGGTTGGGCAGGAGAACATTCCCACCCCAGAAGGGGCTGGAGCAAGCACAGAAGGAAACAACCAGTTTCCTTCCGCAAAGTCACCAGGGTCTTGCTGGCTCGGAAATAAATCTGTACAGAGACCGTGTTTAAATAGCTATAAATAATATTAACCCGAACTTAGGGAATGCCCCGTTCAAGGCATTCGCCGGCATACAAGGACCCCTTTGAGACAGTGATGCAGCGTTGATGTCGGCAAACAAGAACACCCATCCCCCACGCCCTGCCCCCTGGAGCTGTCCTTCCCCCACCCACGGAATTTAAATAATTCTCACCTATGCTGCTCGCAGCATGTCATCCCCACGCGAAACAATTAATTTACAAAATAACCCAATATCTAATAGAATTCTTTTGACAAATAAAAATCTTAAATTAAAAAAAAAAGAGAGAGAAACAAACAACAACAAAGCACGGAGGACGTTGCTCTCCTGCTCGCCCCACCCGGGTCTCCCCCTCTCTCCCCCACCCCGACCCCACCCCGCCCCAGCCCCACCGCCGTCATTCCAATTTCAGGTAGCTTGGCACTGAGTAATTGAACATTAAAAAATCGAGTTTGTAGACTTCGTAGAGCTGCGTTTGGTGCTCGGCGCTGATGTTCTGGAAGAACTCCGTGGTCATTTCGTCAGTAGTTCGGGTGGACTTGGCGTAGGTGGGGAACTTCAGGTAGCTGCCCACGCCGGCCAGCTGCAGGACGTAGTTGGAGTCTTCCTCCAGCGTCTCGTACTTGCCCACCAGGTCGTAGCGGATGTGGCACGGGTGGCAGAGGGAGTGCACGGTCTGCCAGTGCTCGTTGAAGGGCTCCTCGCGCTGCGTGTGCGGGTCGATGAGATAGGCCACGAACTCCTCGAAGCGCACGTCGTCGCCCTTGCGCAGGGCCTCCTGCGTGGCGTTCTTGCGCTGGCGCCGGATGATCTTGGTGCCGTAGCGCTTGTGGAAGGACGTGTTGTACTTCTGCGTGAACTTGTTGCGGTAGGCGGACACCAGGCGCTCGAAGGGCTCGCGCACGAACAGGAACTTCAGGTAGCTTTTCAAGCGGTGGTTGATCTCGGGGATGCTGTACTGGTTGAGCGTCTTCAGGTTGGCCGACACGTGCGCCTCGTTGGCGGGGATCTCCATGGGGTCGCTGTACTTGCCGCGGCCCGTCAGCACCATCATCAGCCGCTTCCAGTTGGTGCACGCCACCTTGGGCACGTAGCAGTAGATGAGCTCGTGGTCCTCGTCCACCACCAGGTGCTTCAGGTCGTTGGGCGTCAGCACCCGCCGCTTGCGGCTCGCCGCGCTGTTGGCGCGGCACGCGTCCGTCACCTGGTCGCGCCGCATCTGGTGCAGGACGGCCGTGTTGGAGAGCTCCAGCTGCAGCGGGGAGGGGAGGCGAGAAGGGCGGGAGAGTCAGGCTGGGAGGAAGGGCAGGGGGTGGTGCTCCCCACCCAGCAGCGACCTCCCAGGACCTTGGATTGCCCTTCCCCAGTGTGTGTTGCGTGTGTGTGTGTGTGTGTGTGTGTGTTCGACCCAGGACCATGGAATTGTCCTTCCCCCAGTGTGCGTGACTGTATGTGTTCAGCCCAGGACCTTGGGATTGCCCTTCCCCAGTGTGTGTGTGTGTGTGTGTGTGTGTGTGTGTGCATTCAACCCAGAACCTTGGATTGCCCTTCCCCAGTGTGTGTTGTATGTGTGTGTGTTCAGCCCAGGACCATGGAATTGTCTTTCCCCCAGTGTGTGTGTGTGTGTGTGTGTGTGTGTGTGTGTGTTCAGCCCAGGACCTTGGAATTGCCCTTCCCCTGTGTGTGTGTGTGTGTGTGTGTGTGTGTGTTCAGCCCAGGGACCTCACATCCAGGACATGTCTGCTCTATGGCGGGGCCACACCCCCCAGACTTCCAGGCCTGGCCTTTCACTAGTTACTTATTTCTCTTTCTTTATGTTTTGTTTTGGGGCCACGCCAGCAGTGCTCAGGGGTTACACCTGGCTCTGCACTCAGAGAATCACTCCTGGAGGGCTTAGGGGACCGTATGGGATACCGGGGATGGAATCTGGGTCTGCAGAGCGCAAGGCAAGAGCCCTACCTGCTGAGTTCTCTTTCCAGCCCTACCTGCTTCCCATTTCTAATGTTAATTGGTGGGTTTGGCAATACCAAGCACCTCCCCCTGCCCCCCCATGGTGCCAATAACTGGCTGCTGGGCAGTGGAGATGGAGATGCAGCATCTTAGAGGGGGCAGTGGGGGCTGGAGAGACAGTACAAGCCTCCCTCCCTGGCTCGCAAACCATCACCTTCTCGGTGCATCTTCCCAAATCCTCTCCTCTGGGCTCACACGCCCCTGGGGTCTCTCCCATGGGTCAGGCTGAATGGGGTACCCACCCTGGTGAGCTCATTTCAGCAGAGACAGCCCTCTGCAGACTCCAGATGCTGCTGGAAGGTATGGGAGTTGGGTTCCAGCGCATGAATTTGGGAGGAGACTCCCTTCAGCCCACCTCCAGGGGGCGCTGCAGCTTCCATCTACTATAGATGCACAGCTTCCTAATTACAGAACCCAGGTCTGCGGCCGAGACACTCCCTCCAACCCCAGCTTCCTCCCCTTTCTACTCCCTTTCATCTCTCCCAGAGTATCAATTAGGTCAGAGGAAGGCCGATTCTGGGGGACCCGGAATGGCTCTGGCCTCTGGGCCGTGTCCTGCTTCCTTGCCGAGATGTCTATTTTTAATCAGGATATGTTTAAAAAAAAAAAAGGCAACCGTAATTACTGTCGGGTCCAAATTTAGGTTGTGTTTGAAAAAAAAAAAGTCTTTAAAACTTTACAACGGTTCATCTTAAAAGGAAGAGAAGTGCCTCCCTTAAATTAAAACATCCTCAGTTGGTGTTTACGACTTCCCTCAGACACAGAACCCCCCCCCACACAGGAGGAGCAGCTGGGGTCCCCAGGTGGGGATGAGGAATGCCAGGCAAACCCAGAGAAAAAGCTTAATTTGGAAGCCTCCAGGGATTGAGGGTTGGAATCCGCCTCTAACAACCACTTGTGGGGGCTGGAGAAAGCACAGTGGGTAGGGTGCTTGACTTGCATGCTGAAGACCTTGGTTCTATCCCACGCACCCCATATAGTCCCCTGAGCAGGCCAGGAGTGATCCCTGAGTGCAGAGCCAGGAGGCATCACTGGGTGCGGCTCAAAAACAAAACTGAAAGAAAACAACAACACACAAAGAAATAACCACCACTTGCTTGGCTCCAGCCTCAGTTTCTCCATCTGAAAAATCCCACCATGGGCCCCATCCCTGCCAGCATCTTGAATGAACTGCCACCAGTGTGTCAATTGTAGCGTTGGAGGGATGGAGAGCCTAATGATCCCGTTGGCTCTGATCTCTTTTCTTTTCCTCTGGCTCAGAAATGCCTGTCTGGACTTTATGTGAAAACAAACAAAAACTAGTTAGGGGCTGGATCGATAGCACAGTGGGTAGGGTGTTTGCCTTGCAAGTGGCCGACCCGGGTTTGATTCCCAGCATCCAATATGGTCCCCTGAGCACCGCCAGGAGTAATTCCTGAGTGCAAAGCCAGGAGTAACCCCCGTGCATCACCAGGTGTGACCCAAAAGAGAAAAAACAAACAAACAAACAAAAAACTAGTTAGGAGGCAGTGATAGAGAAGTTCCCAATATAGGGTGGGGGGGAATAAAGTTATTTCTCCTGAAACAGATTAATGCATACTTCTTAAGATTATTTTTAAACTATGATTGTCTAAGAACTGCCTTATACTGTCGTCCTTGACCCCCGAGTCGTCTGGCTTCGGCTAGGATAGTTTAATAGAGCAGAAAACGTGTTGGGCGTCACTCAGCGTCTTCATGATCACAGACCATCAGCTCTTTCAGTCTGGGACTTGGGGGGCTGGGAGGTGGGGAGGAGGTTGGACCCTACCTGGCAGTGCTCAGGGTTTACTCCTGGCTCAGTAGGAATCAAAACGGGGTTGGTTGTGTGCAAAGCAAGTGCCTTATCCCTTATATTTTCTCCCCCCAGCCCCTCGATGCTGGAGTTTACCCCAACACATCCCGGGAGATCAGCTGTCTGCTAGGACTGTTTCCTCCCTCCCCTCTGCCTGCCTGACTGCGAGGGACCTATCAGGTCTCATCAGCTACTTTAGGGTTTGGGGCCAGTGGGGGTGGGGGCATTTTCTGAGTGGGTCAGGACTCCCTGACTCTTTCAAAGTCCCTCTCATCAATCATTTGGGGGACCATTTGATTGTGTCCTCTCCTGCCCCCTCCCACACTCACTTGTCATGTTTGCGCACTGCTACATCCCAGCATCTAGAATACAGGACTAGCACAAAGTAGATGCTCAATAAACAGTGGCCGAACGAGACTGAAATGAGGCTACAGCGCCCTCCTGGGGTTCTGCGTGGAGGTTTCTGTCTTCACCACAGAAGCACTGGGACGGCTTCCCTCCTTCCTTCCATTTAGGAACATCTGCGATGTTTAGAGTCATGAACTGGTCTTCTGGTTCAAGTCCAGCCCCTCCACTCCCCAAGTCCCCGAGACACCCCACTCACTCCAGTTTGGGATGAACCTGGTGTGCACCTGGGTGGGCCACTCGCTCCCATCTTTTCAGCCTAAATACTACAGCTGATGATGAGATTGGACACCAGCTAGCCATGTCCAGCTGGTCGGGGTCACTGAGCTCGTGCGTTCCAGCAGCCAAGGTATAAAGGGGAATAAGATGCATCAGAAGAGGGCTGGAGCAATAGCACAGAGGGTCGGACGTTTGCCTTGCACACAGCTGACCTGGGTTCGATTCCCAGTATCCCATATGGTCCCCTGAGCACCACCAGGAGTAATTCCTGAGTGCCGAATAACACATGTGCATCGCCGGGTGTGACCCAAAAAGCAAAAAAAAAGATGTGTCAGAGACGCCACTGCCACCTCTGCTTCTGCTGCAGCAAGTGCATAGGGTCCAGAGGTGAGACGGAGCCACGAATGAGCTCAGACCTCATGAAGACACTGAGTGATGCCCAACACGTTTTCTGCTCTATTAAACTATCCTAGCAGAAGCCAGACGACTCGGGGGTCAAGGACGACAGTATAAGGCAGTTCTTAGAAAATCATAGTTTAAAAATAATCTTAAGAAGTATGCATTAATCTGTTTCAGGAGAAATAACTTTATTTTTCCTCCCTTATACAAATAGCAACCTGTTTTTGTGTTTTGCGGTGCCAAGAATCAAACCCAGGGCCTTACACATGTTGGGCAGGAGCTCTGCCACAAAGTCACCTCCCTGGCCCTACCCAGGTGGTTCCGAAAAACTTTAATTCCATAATTCCTTACACCAGGGCCACGATGAACAGAAAACCCACAGAAACAAGCCCCATGCCGCCGGCTGATTATGCAGAGTCATGCTCACAGAATGACCCGGCAAAGCCTGCTGGCGCGATCCCAAAACCAAACCAAACAAAAGACCGGGCATCGGAGCCCTGTTGCCTGGGGGAAGGATGCCTGTGTGTTCTCAGCAGTCCTGCTTTCACAGAAGAGAAAACCGAGGCACAGAGAAAACCTGCAAAGCACATTCTTCTTTCCATGAATGTGTGGACAAACCTTAGCGGAAGCCCAGAGCCAGGGCAGGTCCCGGGTCCTTAGGGAAATGCAGGAGAGCTGGAGCCATAGGACAGCAGGGAGGATGCTGGCCTCACATGCAACTGGGCTGGATTCAACCCCTGGCACCCTACTTGGTCCTCGAGTCTGCCCGGAGTGAGCACAGAGCCCTGAGCACCGCTGGCTATGGACAGCCCTGAGCCCAGAGGGAGAGAGAAGGGGAGGCAAGATCTGGGGTTCAGACACCCAGTCCTAATCCCCGACTTCCGGCAGCTGGGAGAGGAGGAGCGGGGGACTCCCGGGATGGGGTCCTGGACCTGGCAAACGTTTCCCAAGGAAGCCTGAACAGGGGGCAGGCAGCAGGGACTGAGCTGAAGATGTCCCTGTTCCAGTTCCTTCGCCACCAGCACATGGGCCCATTCCTTGGGGGACCCTTAGGCAGAGGAGACTGACATACACTTCATCTGGCCAGCACAGACCCCTGAGGCAGCACCCATTGGCCCACAACACCCACTTCCTGTTTGGGCAAACCATCTTGGCTCTTGCAGTGAGATTTCCACCCACTGTCCCTCCCCGATGCTTTTCTATCTTCATGGAGCCACATGTCCCAGGCAGGGAGGGGACGTGGGCTCAGAGGGCTCCCGGGCTCCGTGGTCAAGGATGTGACCCTGTCCAGTCCTATCTGCACCCCTAGCTTGCCATCCCAGGCCACAGACACCCTAAACTCAGCAATCGCCAGTTCTTCCAGAGATGGGTGTGTGTGTGTGTGTGTGTGTGTGTGTGTGTGTGTGTGTGTGTGTTGTGGGGGTGAGGTGCAGCTGGGCAGACCCTCCCGGCTGGGGGCTGCAGCCCAGATGCTGGCACCCCATCACAGACCAGCATCTGCAAGGGTCCACGACAGCGGAACCAACGCAAACAGACGGCTCCGGAGCGAGGCACCGATGATGGCCAAGTCCCCGGAAACTCAGGTCACGACTTCTGTCCGAGTGTGATGTCACGAGTCCTGACACGCACTGGCATCCCCGCTGGGGCGCGTGGAGGGGGTGGGGGGTGGGGTACACAGGCCCAGGCCTGGTGCGAGAAACGGGACCTGAGAGATATTCTGGGCTATGCCCCTGTGCTCGGCAGGTGTCTCCAGACACGGTCACGGAGGCAAAACTGTCCCCGGGTCCACTGACAAGGAGCGTGGGACGGCAGCTCAGAGACAGATCCCAGAAGGCAGAGACTGGGGTGGGTGGGGTGGGTGGGGTGGGAGGGAGGGGGGGACATGAGAATCCCGGGGAAGGGAAGTGGACACTGGTGAGTGGGATTGGTGCGTGGACATTTTCTTTTTTTCTTCTTTTCCTCTTTTTAAAATTCTTATAAGGTTGTTCACAGCAATTGGTTACATGCAATATTCTAACACCAATCCCACCACCATTATTCCGAATTTCCCCAGCACCATCCAAGCCTGCCTGAAAGACTGATCTTAGCTAATGTATTCTATATGACTTGTGATGAATAATCCGCTAAAAACGAGGCAGAAAGGTTTCCTTAGAGAAAGTGTATGAAGATTGCTGTGCCACTCTTGGTACCTCAGTGGTGCAGAGTGTGAGATATCGCGTGGCTGTGATGGTGCATGAACATTTTAGGTCTGAAACTCAGCGATCAATGATTTTGTAAATCACGGTTATTTAAATTAATATTTTTTAAATAAGAAGGCAAAGGTGTGTGTGTATGTGTGTGTTTGTGCGTGTGCGTGTGCGTGTGTGTGTGTGTGTGTGTGTGTGTGTGTGTGTGTGTGGCTGCTCCCCAGAGCAGTGGTCCCCAGAGCTCAGCCACTGTCACTCAGCAGAGCCAGGTGCTGGGTAAGAAAGAGGGACTCACTGCAGAGGAGGACAGAGGGTTTCTGGGATGTCTGGGCTCCAGCAAGGCCCCCCCTCCCCACCATCTGCAGCTGATGATCTCTGGAGACGGGGCACAGAAATGCACCTTCTAGGTGCAGCCCTCCTCCTTCCCCCCAAGAAAACCCTCCCTATATCCTCACAAGCTCTTGGGCAAGAGGTACTGTGGACACTGGTAATCACACCCATTTTACAGATGAGAAAACAGAGGCACCGACTATGTGAGGAACAACCAAGTGCAGCAGCCACCCAGATCTGGGATCCAGGTCATCTTCCAGACACTTTTCTCTGCTGCATCTCACATGTGAAGCAAAGGGCGACACAGTTCCTGAGAAGGTGCACGAGGGACCGGGTAGCCTCCCACCTCAGAGCTCTCAAGGGTGTCCCTGCAGATGACCAGCTGAAAAGCCGGTATCTGTGAGGCCGGTGTGGGCTCTGGGGAGGTCGTGAATCAACGTCCTTGCTGAATAGTGCCACAGAGCTCTGGGCACCCCCAGATCCAGGCGGGCCTGGGGCAGGGACTAGCTTTGGCTCAGCCCTGCAGCCGGCCCAGCAACAGCTCTCAAGGGCAACCATTGACGGTTCATTCGCTCCGAGCACAAGGCCGCGCTTTCAGACCGGATCCAACAGCGTGTGTGAGAGGGACCCTTGCGGGGCGGTGCTCAGGGGGGACGGGCCGGCACACACCAGCTCATTCATTCCAGCCATCCTGGGCCCATTCATTCACCCTGAGAAATCTCCCTGGGTGGGGGCAGCACGATGCCAGGCTTCCTGTGGGGGGCTCGAGGCAGGGGGGTGGGGCTGGTGCCTGTGGAGCCCCTCCTGGGAGCTGGAGCTACAGCGTTACCTCGTCTGGTACCCCCCACCCCCACCCCCCTGCCCCAATCCTCTGACTTCTGCATGCTGGATTCCATGTCTATAAAGCTGGGACAGTAACAGGACCTGCCTGGGGGACCGGGGTGGGGGATGGGCAGAGACTGTCAGAAACATTTCCCTTGGCAGCGGGACCCCAGTGGGAGGAACCGGGCAGAGTCATGGTTAAGCCGGGGGTCACCTTTGCATTTCTGCAGCTCCCAGAGGGGACACATCCGGGTCGGTACGTCTCCCATGGCGTTGCCTCTAGGGCTCATGGTCCGAGTCTGCCTGGCCTGGGCAGGAACATGAGGCCTTACGGGTCAGCTCCTGGCCTGAGAAACTGAGCACTGGGTGAGAGAGATCCAGCACTCACCCCCATTACAGGCGAGGCCCTGGGATGTTTCTCCAAGGAAACCGCGGCCAAAGGCTGGGGTGGTGGTGACCCAGATTTGGAACCCAAGCAGCCCTTTACTCCTGCACACACGAGGCATCTGGCCTAGTGAGGCTTGGGAGGCTGTGCCAAGTCAAAGTGAACGAGCAGCTGCTGCCACCACCCTACCGCCAACCACCACCATCACCCCAACCATTGTTATCATGTTCCAGCCTCATCACCATCATTGTCATTCTCATCATTGTCACTGTCTCCATCCTCACCATCCTCATCCTCATCCTCACCATCCTCATCCTCACCATCCTCATCTTCATCCTCATCCTCACCATCCTTATTCTCATCCTCACTATTGTCATCCTCATCCTCACCATCCTTATCCTCATCCTCATCCTCACCATTGTCATCCTCACCATCCTTATCCTCATCCTCACCATCCTCATCCTCACCATGATCCCCACCATCATCATTCTCTTCATCATCATCACCACCGTCACTATTATCATCACACTCTCCAGCATCATCCACCACCATCATCACCATCCCCATCCACATCATCATCGCCACCATCTTCACCATCATTCTCATTCTCATCATCATCATCATCATCATCATCATCATCATCACCATCATCACCATCACTGTCCATCCCGTCATTACCACCAACATCATCATTGTCACTATTATCATCACCATCAACACCATCCTCACCGCCATCATTGTCATTGTCCCCAGCCTCACCACCGCCATCATCCTTACCACCACCATCATTGATGGCACTATTATATCACCACCATCATCATCCTCATCATCACCCTCACCGTCATTGTCCCCAGCCTCCCACCACCACCATCATCACTGTCACTATTATCATTCCTTGTCTCCATCCTTACCATCCTCCTCCTTACCATCACTGACACTATCATCACTTTCCTCTTCCTCCCACTCATCACCACTGTCACCCACCACCATCGCCCTCAGGACTGAGATCTGCAGGGCATCTTTTCTATTCTGAAGTCCTTGGCCCCCTCTGACCTCACCCCTGCACTGAGGAGGAGCAAAGATGGGGAAATTCCCCATTCCCACACCCCCAGCTGTCAGTGGGCAAAACCGCTGCCAGGTCCAAGTTCCCAGCCAGTAGACAAGCCCCTGCCTGCAGTTTCGCAGCTGCCAGCTGGAGGTTCACCCCATCTCCTGACCCCAGTGTCTTCATCATCACTTTGGTGCGGGGGCAGGAGGAAGCAGAAGATTCCTTTCCTCAAAAGGTGACAGTCACGTCAGCCAAGCCTCTGGGGTCGGCTGTGCCAGGTCAAAGTGAACGAGCAGCCACGTCCAGCAGAGGTCACTGCCCCACCCTACCACCACCCACCACCATCATCCTCACCATTGTTATCATGTCCCATCCTCATCAGCATCTTTGCCATCATCATCATTCTCATCATCATCACTGTCTCCATCCCCAACATCCTCACCATCCTCATCCTCATTCTCATCCTCATCATCCTCATCCTCATCCTCACCATGATCCTGCGTGCTCCCCGGGTTGGGACACCCCCCTACCACCCCCAAGGCCATCTCTCCCTTTGTCCTCTGCTCTACCTTTTCCAAAGTCCCGGAAGGAACTCCAAGGCGTGCAGCATGGCAGTGATGGAGCTGTACAGCCAGATCCTTGGAGGGGGCAGGCAGGGTCTCTGATACAGCCCACGAGCACCTTGGTACACCCAGCAGGTGGGGGTGGGGGGAGGCAACTCTCAAGCAGCAGCCCTTTCTGCTCGGTGACCCCCCCCAACAACACAGCTTTCAGGCCCCCTCCTTGAACACTCCCCCTCTCCCTGGCACAGGGCACAGGACGGGTCTGCTCAGGGCTAGGGGGACCAAGAGATGCAGCCAGTGAGGCTGCTTTGGGGCAAAGACATGTGGGCAGCCTCAGGGGGCACAGACCCTGACACGGAGGAGCCCCATTAGCCAAACTGAGACCACACCTTCCCCTCTCCCTGCCACCCCCTTCAGCTTCTAGAAGGCCCTGAGGATGAAAACGGTGGAAAACCCCTCTTGGGGTGACCAGTCCCGAGGGCAGAGTGAGAAGCTGTCCCCAGGGCATGTCCCCTGGGAGGGTGAAACTGCCACCTGCCACTGACCCCCACCTACTGTTAGAAAGCCTTGGAGAGGAACAGTGCGGGTCAACACCCCAAAACATGGGGCTCTGAACCCAATACAGGCAGCGTCCATGGGCAGTGCGAGCACATGGTCACATTCTGAGTGCACAGTCAGGCAAACGGCCATGTCCAAAGCTGTCAACTTGGGTTCAGCCTGGACAGTCCCGGGTCTGTGTGCCCACGGTCTCCCTGGGCTCCTGGCCGAAAGGCGGGTCATGTCCTAAAGGGCATCACCGAAAGGCGTTTGGCCGTGTCCTCGAAGACCGTCTGGAGTCGCGAGGCAGGGCCTGGGGTGCAGTGACCACAGCCTGGACACTGTTTGCAGAGGCTGAGTGCCTGGCCCGGCAACCAGGCTTGAGGACAAGGCCAGGTTTGTTCTCTAGTTCTAGGGAGAAACTCCAGAAATGCATTCTCCCCGCGGGCTCCTGGCCCGGCCCCTGGGCGGGAGACAAGGAACTGGGGGTGCCGTCTACACAGACTATACATGTCCCCAAAACACCGGTTTCCTGGTCCCGGTCCAAGAAGGCAGGTAACAGAGGCCGGGCCAGGCCCCGAGAGGACCAGGCTGTGAGGCTCTGACACAGATGTGGGGTGCAGGGGGTTAGTGGCGGGGGATGGTGCAGCCCAGGTGACAAGGTGTGGGGGCTGGGGAGGAGCGGGGGACTGGGAGGAACTGGGAGGCTCTGGGACTTACTGGCAGGACCAGAGGAGCCTGAGCCCATCCGAGCAGAAGGGCTGGTTGGCAGAGATGTGCCCAGAGACACGAGCCACAGCAACGGGGGTTGGTTTTTTGTGGATTTCTCATGGGTTCATGGATTATGGGATTTCAGGGATATGTCTGTATTCAGGGGTTTTCAGGCAATATGTCTATATTCAGCATCATCCCACCAATACAAAGCCCCCCCACTCCCTCCCACCCCACCCCTACCCCCTGCTAGGCTCAGGGAAAGCTTTCTCTAATTCTTTTTGCTGATCTAGTGATTTATATTCCATATATCCAATATACGAGTGAAATCGCACGAAACTTTTCACTTTCCATAACCACCTCCAGCCCAAGCCATTTTTGCTTCCTTCTCCTTGGATGGCAGAACAGGACCTTGTGGGGTCTCAGAGCACAGAGTCTCATTCACCTAGCGCCCGTCTACCGATGGGCACTAGGTGGATTCTGTGCTTGGATGCTATGGACAAAGTTGCCATAAAAGCAGGGCTGCAAATATTCTTTAGGATCTGTGTTTTCATACCCTTTGGGTAACTGCCCAGGAATGCTATCCTGGGGATTTCCACTGTCAGTTTTCTTAAGGAGTCTCCATGCCAGAGCCAGAGTGATAGGATGGCAGCTAAAGCACTTGCCTTGCATGCGAACAACTTAGATTTGATCCCTGACAACCACTATGGTTCCCCCGAAGCCCTGCCAAGAGCGATCCTTGAGCACAGATTCAGGGGTAAGCCCTGAGCATCACTGGGTGTGCACCTCCACCTCACACCCAAAGAAGGGAGTGCCCACACTGTTTTTCATAGAGGCTGCACCAACTAAGGTTGCCACCACATGGGACCCAGTCTCTCTCTCTCCTTCCTGGCCAACAATTGTTTCCGATCTTGTGGACACAGATCATTCTTACATGAGTGAGAATGTCGACTCGGGCTCAGCCTGGACAGTCCCAGGTCTGTGCGCCCATGGTCTCCCTGGGCTCCTGGCCAAAAGGCGGGTCATGTCCTAAAGGGCATCACCTAAAGGCGTTCGGCCTCTAAGACCATGTGGAGTCACGAGGCAGGGCCTGGGATTTCAATCGCCATGATCTAGTGAGGGTTAGTTGCTGGGTCTCTGGAGCCAGACAACTAGAATTCTCCCTCAGGACCATTGCCTGTGTGACCCGGGCCCTCCACCTAAATCTCCCTGGGCACTAATTTCCTCACCTGTAGAGAGGAAGTAGAGTGACTGCATTCCCAGTGATGTGTTTTTAAGGAACAAGGACAGAAGACTTACAAACTTCACGTAATGGTTGCACCGCATCTTTTTTTGAAAATAAAAAAGGTCATAAATCTGTAATGGTTGTGCAGTGAAATGGGTTAAGATGTGAAGCAAAAGGGTTAGAGGCAGAGTATATATGGGGGGGGGTTCAGAAGCTTCATTGCATGAAACCAACCTTAGTTTGAACCCTGGCATTGTCTACGATCCCTGGGCACTGCCAGGAGTGATCTCTGAGCACCATGGGGCACGGACCTGAAACTCTTCCCACCCACATCAAATCAAAGAGGTGAGGTTGCCATGAGCAATTGTGAGAAAAGCAACATCATTGTGCATGGAACATTCATTTCGCCAGAGCAGGAGAGGAGTTCTGGGACCGACTCCAGCCCTCACTGAATCTCTTAGCGGGATGTGGTCCTCAGGAAGAGCTATGCTTCTTCACGCCTCAGTTTCCTTAGGCACACGGGAATGCACAGAACCTCACGGAACCATGTAAAGTGCATCCCAGAACCTCGTCCACAGGGAGTGACAGGTATGTAAGTGATGGCTCTGGACAGACGTCTCCATCCTAATAAACGCACATGATTGACAATTCACCCAATGAACTCACAATACAGGAAACCCCTTTTCCTACCTACAGCTAGTGTTGACCATCTCACCTCTCGCATTAGGAAAATGTTTTGTGTTTTTTGTTTTGTTTTGTTTTCAGGTTTTTTTTTTTCTTTTTTGCACTACCAGGGAGCAAAGTCAGGATCATGCCCATACCAGGGGTGCTCCTGAGCTCTGGCCCGACACCTAATCCCTGGAGGCAGAGAGAGTGCCCCTTGCAGAGAAATCTCTTTTTTGTCCACAGTAGCTTCTCATTTCTCCTTGTTGGAGCGAGAAGTGGCAAAGTTCTAAAACACAACTGAGCAATGGGTGCGATTCATTGAAATGTCCCCCTTTTGCGCTTTCCTTTCAAAGTTGTTTTCTTGTTTTTAAAAGTCCCCGAGCATCCTCCGCTTCAAAGAGCCTGGTGGCCAGCCTGCCTGGCTCCGCGCTGTGCTTTTCAATTCACCCTTGCAGAAGCTGCTTGCAAATGAACGACATTGCACTTGGTAGAAGGAGCAGAACTTGGAGCAACCCCCCCTCCCCCACTTGGATTCAATTATAACCCCGCGGAGGCTGTCCTCGGGTGCCTTATGGAGATTAATTGGAAAACCAACTTTCAGAGCATTCCAAAAAAACCAAAACTGCGGCTCTGTCACAGAGGACAGAAAGGCGGGGTGAGTTTCGAAGGCTGTCTGCTCCTCTCCTCCCCGACTTCCCCAGGCGAGAGGTATCGGGATGTTTCAACAAATGCCAAATGTCAGTAGAAAGTTGCAGTGGAAATATCCTTTTATGTGTTTTGACACGGAGCAGATTGAAAGGGTATCTTGGTGGGGTGAGAAAATAACCAGGATGTCCTACCAAAAGCAGCTCGTCCAGAAAGAAGAGGGAACATCAAATCCATCTGGGACCTCGGGCTTCGTGTTATAAGAACCACCTTTTTATGTTTTTTTTTTCTTTTTCTCTTGGTTTTGGGTCACGTCCCAGCACTGTGTGGGGGATCACTCCCAGCGGTCCTTGAGGGACTGACTGGGCCGTGCAGGGGAAGGAACCTGGTTTTCCCACCTATATGCAATGCCTGTGCTTGGCCCACTGACTTATCAGTAGAGCCTCAAAGAACAGCTGTTATTATCACTTTGGGTTTGGGGCCCAAACTCATCTGTGCTCAGGGCTCAACCCTGGTGGTTCTCAGGGGACCCTATGCAGTACCAGGGATGGAACCTGGGTCTGCTGTGTGCAAAGCAAATGCCTTACTCACTGCGCTATCTCTCCGATCCCAGAGAACCATTTTGATTTTTAAACTTGATTTTATTATTTGATCTTTGGACCACACTTAGCAGTGCTCAGGGCTTACTCCTGTCTCTGAGCTGGGCTTGCGGGACCCTGGGGGGTGTCAGGGCTAGAACCTAGGTCAGCCACATGCAAGGCAAGAAGAGCCTTACCTATGGCCCTACCTCTTGGCCTCCAAAGAACCATCTTTCATCAGCACGTGTGGGCACCTCAGGAACTATGTTCCGAGAAACAGCTGTTCTTGGTACAAATGTGATTTCACTGACTATGACGCAGTGGTTCCAGGGAAGATGTGAGAAGAGAACAGCCATCACCCCTTCCGCCCCCATATTGTACCCGGACACTAAAGTGAACCAAGCCACACTCTACACTGCATGGATTCATTCACAGGACGGGATGCTGACCACTGACTGACTCTGAACCCTGACACACCACTCCATTCAACCCACGCGCATCAGTACACAAGTGCCACGTCCTAGGAGATGGAAAGAGAGTTTGAAGTGGTTCAGAGGAGGGAGCTATGACTCTCGCCTGTCCACACAGCCCAGGGAGGGGTGGTGGAGAGATCCCCTCTGTGACCTCTGATCAAGAGCAGGGCTGGAGGAGGAGGTGGGGCTGGAGATCTGGTCTCTTCCTCTGAGAGTTAGAGGCCTCAGCACCACACAGGCAAAAGGAGAGAAATGACAGGGTCAGAGCGATAGCACAGCAGGGAGGGCCCTCGCCTTGCATGCAGCAGACCTGGGTTTGATGGAAACAATGTTGGTCCAGAGAGGGCATTCTGGAGGCTGAAGCTGGCTTCGCATGCAGGAGCCCAGGGCTCCACCCCCAGCACCACATGGTCTCCTGAGCACTGCTGGGAGTGACCCCTGAGCACTGAGCCCGGAGGAGCTCTGAATCACTGCGGGGTGTGGCTCCTCTTTCCCCAGAAAGAAAGATCAACATTTCAACTGAGGGGCCATCTTGTGTACCACTGTCTGGCCCCGTTAGAGCGGGCAGGGGGCGGGGAGTGGAAACCCATCCCAGAAACTCACACTCATGTCAAAGGGGTGACTCTCGGGACCAAGATCGGTTTGTGGGAAGAGCCCAGTGATGGGGGTGGGGGTGGGGGGCTAAGAAGATGCAGGGAAGATGCAGAGGGGGTCGGGGGTCACTGCCAGGACTGAGTGTCACCTCTCCCTGCCTGAGACCGAGCCTCCCGCCCCTTTACCAAAGCAATAACTGGGCTAGGGAGCTGCCACACCGCTGGGGGGGCCCGCAAGGTGGTGCCCACACTGCTCCACCTAGACAGCACTGGGCATCACACACACGCTCAGCTGTCCCCATGGCCACTGACTCTAGGCAGGGGAGCAGAACACAGCGCTCAGAAACAGGCACCTCGGTCCCAGCCACGGTCTGGCCAGGCCATCTCCCCCAAGGGCAGGGACGGGAAGCCCCAGGGTCTCCACAGGGACCCAGCTCTCTGTGTGACACAGAGAGCTGGGGTCTCCAGGCAGGATGTGTGTGTGTGAGTGAATGTGTGTGTGAGTGTATGTGTGTGTATGTGTGTGAATGTGTGCATGTGTGTATTGTGTGTGAGTGTATGTGTGTATGTGAGTGTATGTGTATATGTGTGTGAGTGTATGTGTGTATGTGTGTGGGTGTATGTGTGTGTGTGAGTGAATGTGTGTGCGTATGTGTGTATGCATGTGTGTATGTGCATGTGAGTGTATGTGTGTATGAGTGTGTGTCAATGTATGTGTGTGTATGTGTGTTTGTGTTTTCCATGTTCCTAAGTGTGCTGCATCTGAATGCTTGCATCTGGACTGCACCAGTCTCTGTGTGTGTCAGGGTGCATATGTGCAGACCCGCATTGGTGTATGTTACGGCATTTGTGGTGTGCCCATGTCTGCGTGAGTGTCCACGTGTGCGTGTATGTGGCGGATGCAGGCATGGGGAGGTGTATAGTTGTGGAAGTGTGTTGTGGACCTTGCTGTGGGCAGTTAATAACCCCTGGGTGTGAACCCAGTGGGGTGAATAGTTGCTCTTTATTTCCCCATCTGAATAGACACAAAGGAATCTGTTTGGAATGTAAAAGTTTCACCTTAAAGCTCTGGGTCTGGGAATGTAAACCTGGTGTGAGGAGCTTTAACGTTTGAGGGGAAGAATGTTCTTTTTGAAGATCAAGCCTGAAAAAACTTAGAATTCACAGTTGAGTTTCTAACTTTCTTGGACTCTGACACGAGAAAGAAGCAGGTCATTCCATGCTGCAGGGTGGACGCTACAGGGTCCTTAAAGCAAAACGTGCCCTTGCCACAGATACTATGCTCTGACATTTTTCATTCTTACTGGCTTCCGCTTTTGAAAAGGCAGCTTGGAGCTACTTCTCTGAGGTCACAGCCCGAGTCTGTGGGGCCAGGCTGAGCCTCCAGCGGCTGGGAGGGAAGGATCTCCTCCTTCCCACAGACGTGCTCGCTGCTGCGGGCCCTCTCCCGGCTCTCGGGGAACAAGTTTCCTGCCCCTGAAGCACCAATTGCCGGCGCTGTCAGAGCAGAAGCAGCCAGCGGTAGCTGCGGGAAGCAAGACAGGCTGCATCAGGGCCGAGCCTGGTGGCCGGCATGTTCCACACAAGTGTGGGGAGTACCTGGCAGGTGTGGTGTGTGACAGGCAGGTGTGGTGTGTACCTGGCAGGTGTGGTGTGTTACAGGCAGGTCTGGTGTGTACTTGGCAGGTGTGGTGTGTACCTGGCAGGTGTGTGTATACCTGGCAGGTGTGGTGTGTACCAGGCAGGTGTGGAGTGTACCAGGCAGGTGTGGTGTATACCAGGCAGGTCTGGTGTGTATTTGGCAGGTGTGTATGTGGCAGGTGTGGTGTGTACCAGGCAGGTATGGTGTGTGACAGGTAGGTGTGTGTGTACCAAGCAGGTGTGGTGTGTACCTGGCAGCTGTGGTGTGTACCAGGCAGGTGTGTTGTGTACCAGGCAGGTGTGGTGTGTACCAAGCAGGTGTGGTGTGTACCAAGCAGGTGTGGTGTGTACCAGGCAGGTCTGGTGTGTACCAGGCAGGTTTGGTGTGTACTTGGAAGTTGTGGTGTGTGACAGGCAGGTGTGGTGTGTACCTGGCAGGTGTGCATTGTAGCTCAGGCAGGTGGATTGCCCTAGTGAGCCTGGATGGGGGTGGGGGCCCCCCAGGCCTCACAGTGGAAGCAGGTGCACAGGCAGCAGGACTGGCAGCAGGAAGCAGGTGCACAGCAGGACTGGCAGCAGCTTCTACTCTTCAGTGGAAAGGGCAGGGGTGGGGGGGTGGGAGAAGCCCGCGTGCATGAGGAGGGGGCATTGGCTGAGCCGCTGCCCGCTGTGAAGGGGGCAGGGAGGGCTGCATCTGGGCTGAGCAGAGACGCAGGGGAGGGTCGGGCCCTCCTGGCGGCTACCTGGGGCTGAGGTGGGAGCTGGGAGTGAGCAGCTGAGGTTGCAGGTGGGGACACAGATGTGGGTCTTGGGGTCAAGACCTGGACATGCCGGATTCCACCAACCCCCTGCAGAACACCTGCCGCACCGTGCCAGGCCCCCGCCATCCAGAGGGACACGCCGCTGGGAACAGACAGCCCTGCCCCCCGAGGCCCTCGGCACAGAGGCCAGCATGGCTGGGTGGAGGCCCGGAGGGAGCACGGGTCGGCCTCCTCGGCCCCGCCCAGGGGCAGTGCCCACAGCTGCTCGGGTGAGAGTGGCCGGGCGGCCAGGCTTGCATTAGATCTGAGCAGAGGCCACGCGGCTGGATTCCATTAGCCACTCTCGCTGACCCGCCGTCGCCCTGGGAGAGATGTCGAAACTGTGGGGTGGAAGTCAACCGCAACCCAGAGGAGTGCAGGGAAGAAGCTAATGCTTCCAGCGTGCAGGAGGGAGTCAGTGCGGGCGGGGGTGGGGGGCGGGGAGAAGTGAGGAGAGGAGACCAGCGCAGGGCCAGGGATAATAAAAGCTTCCTGAAGTTTCCTAAGGGATGCAGTGACCTGGTCTACCAACCCAGGACCCCTAGGTTTTGGGGCACCAGGTCTGCCAACCTCGCCAGCCTGAGTCCCGGGGTAAGTCACTCACTTCTCGTTTCCACATCTGGTGAGTTACTGCACTGGATTCAAGAATTGAGCCCAAGATGGGTTGTGAGTGACCATTATTCTTCTTCTAAACAACAAGGCAAGCTGACCCAGCCTTCCCCGGAGACCTCTGAAAAGAAAGCAGGGTGGAATTTTTCCATCCCAGTGGGGAATGAGTCAAAGATGGGCTTTGGGGGATCCCGGGTGGTCTTGGTGGACACGCAAACTTATACTTTGTGAGCAGGTGAGTCTGAGAATCACCGTGTCCCCCACCCTGAGCCCCGTCCCCACCCCCATGAATGTGGGGAAGCACGGGCAACAGAGACGGGGCCTGGACACACGGGGCGTGGATAGGACACACGGTCACAGGGTCCCCTGCCACGTCCCAGAACCTATGGGAGTGGCAACTGCATCTCCCCCACCCAGACCCACCAGAAGGGAAGACCCAACTCAGCCTTGGGGAGGAGGGGGAGCAGGATGGGCCCACCCCCAACGCCTCCTCTTTCCCATCCTGAAACTCCCAGAAAGCCGCGATCTGTTCCTTCAGTTAAGAAAAAGGCGTGGGGGCTGGAGTGATAGCACAGCGGGTAGGGCGTTTGCCTTGCACACGCCGACTTGGGTTCGATTCCCAGCATCCCACATTGTCCCCCGAGCACCGCTAGGAGTGATTCCTGAGTGCAGAGCCAGGAGTAACCCCTGTGCATCGCCAGGTGTGGCCAAAAAAGAAAGAAAAGAAAAAAGAAACAGGCATGGGGCTGGAGTGATATAGCACAGCGGGCAGGTAGGACATCTGCCTTGCATGCGGCTGACCCAGGTTCGATTCCCAGCATCCCACATGGTCCCCTGAGCACCGCCAGGGGTAATTCCTGAGTGCATGAGCCAGGAGCAACCCCTGTGCATTGCTGGGTGTGACCCAAAAAGAAAAAAGAAGAAAAAAAAGAAGGTACCAGGTGAGCTCTCACCTCAAGAATTCATAGTTTACAGAGCAAATGTTGGAGGGGCGGGTGGTGGGGGACAGTGATGCTGTTTAAGGTGGCATTGGGCTGGGCCACGACTTCCGGGGTGACAGGGTCAGAGTAATAGGCACCGGAAGTTATCTGGGAACAGGTGTAAGAAAGGGGGAAGGGCCCGTTCCTGCCTCTGAGTGATGCGAGAGCAGAGGCCATCGGAGAGGCAGCAGCCCGTCCTGGGCCCTGGCTGTGCATCGGCATGAGTGGACACGAGCTCCCCACAGCCCTCACAGGGGAGGAGAAAAGGCGAGGCCCAGGAAGGAGGCCACATGACCCAGCTCACCCATGCCCTGATCAGGCCAGCACTGGCTGATCTCCAGCCTTGAGACATGCCTGGGCCTTCTCATAGACACTGGGGAGAGACCAGCGCGGGCCCACGGAGCTGGGACAAGGTTCAGGGGGCTGGCGAAGAGTGTGCAGGGGTTAAGGCGTCTGCCTGGCATACAGCTTGCCCAGTGTGAGTCCTGGAACCAATGGGTCCACTGAGCACCATCATTCACTGCTAAGCACAGAGCCAGGAGCAGCCCCAAGCACTGCCAGTGTGCCCACCCCCACCCCTCAAATAAAACAAAACAAAATGTCCAAGCAGCCAAATTGCAAACGGAAATAGAGGGGCCAGAGAGAAAGTCCAGGGTTAAGGCACTTGCCTTGCTTGGGTTCAATCCTCCACATTGCATATGGTCCCCCAAGCATCGCCAGGAGTGATCCCCGAGCACAGAGCCAGGAGTGATCCCCGGGCGCAGAGCCAGGAGTGACCCCCGAGCACAGGGCCAGGAATGACCCCCGAGTACAGAGTCAGTAGTGATCCCCGAGCACAGAGCCAGAAAGAAGCACTGAACACAGCTGACTGTGGCCAAGAAAAAAAGAAAAAGAAAAGAAAAAGAAAAAGAAAAAGAAAAAAAAAACCCTTCTTAAAAGATAGGTCATATAACAACGTGGGGGAGTCAGGAAAACTTTGGCCACACTAAAACCCACAAAGACCAAAAATTACTTCAAAATTAACTGCAAACTGAGGTCAAGGCAGTTTTGGCCTCATATGTGCTGCAGTTCTTGGGCGAAAAGGGGGTGCAGAGTGGAAAAGTTGAAGAATCTTTGGGACTCCTGGGTGGTGAAGATGCAGTAACTTTGTACATCAAACCCACAAATGTTCACCTGTTCCCTGAAGGACAATGAAACACATATTCTTTTCAAGCCTGTACTACCACCATAACTGCCACTAGTCAGAGTCAGCACACAGGCACTCCTCCTGATAACTGGGCATCTTAACTGGTAGAACCCAAATTAAAGACAATGTCGGCTAGCATTCCTTTTAAGAGTAAAGCATACACTCAGAAGAGCTCCCAAGAGCTGGGGAGATGACTCAAAGGGTGACTGCCCATGGGTTGCATGTGGGGACACTCAGTTCGATGCCCAGTACCACATATGGCCCCTGGAGAGACCACAAGGAGTGGAGTGACCTTCGGGCACAGAGCCAGGGGTATCCCCTAAGCACCACTCGTCGTGACCCCCAGACAAAAACAACATTTTAAGTAGAGGACATAAATTTGGGCTGGAGCGATAGCACAGCGGGTAGGGCATTTGCCTTGCACGCGGCCGACCCGGGTTTGATTCCCAGCATCCCAT